>JANZLH020059211.1:0-19331 GCA_026770325.2 Erythroxylum fimbriatum
CCACAGTAATCACAGTGTAAGTGATCCTTATTAGATGAGGTATTTGCGGGTTTCGGCTTTTGTGTAGAACTTGCAACTAATCCTGCTTTTTCAATGATAGGTGTATGTAGCATAACATTTCGCCTACTTTCTTCTTGCTGTACTAGAGAGTGTGCGAGCTGAACGGAAGGGAAAGGATCTTTTCCAAGTATTGTACCTCGTATATGATCATACTCTGGGTTAAGACTCGCTAAAAAATCAAATACGCGATCTGCTTCTATCATTTTTTGGAATCTAGCAGCGTCTTTTGAGCATTCTGCTTGAAAGTCCTAATAATAGTCTAATTCCTGCCATATTCCACATAACTTCGTAAAATAATGTGATACAGTCATATCTCCTTGCTTCGTGTTGTGCAATTTATTACGAAGATAAAAATTTAAGCTTTATTATCTATTTGAGAATAGGTCAGAGAAGTAGCTTTCCATATCTTTGCCGCTCTATTAAGTAGCAAGTATGGCCAAGCAATCTCCGGCTTTATTGCCTATTCTGATACTTTCTTTCATGTTGCTAAACTAACATCTATCTGTCTATTCATTTCTATAGTAACTACATTTAATTGGCCCCCAAATTAGTTAGATATTAAAAATGCCTTCGTACATGGTGACCCCCAAGAGGAAGTGTTTATGGAGCAACCACCTGAGTTTGTTGCTCAGGGGGAATATGACAAAGTTTGTCGTCTTCACTGTTATATGCTTTGAAACAAAGTCCATGTGCCTGGTTTGGAAAATTTAGTTAAGTCGTAGAAATTTTTGGATTAACTAGCCTGATCACTCAATCTTCCATAAACAATCTAAACTTGGGATTATTCTTCTTGTTGTGTATGTGGACGATATCATCATTACAGGAAGTGACTCTATGGGCATTTGATCATTAAATCCTTTCTTCACAGTTAGTTTCACATAAAAGATCTGGAAGCTCAGAAATATTTTATGGGAGTAGAAGTAACGAGAGGCAAGAAAGGCAATTTTGTCCCAAAGAAAATATGTTCTTGATCTATTAGCTGAAATGGGAAAATTGGGAGCTAAGTCATGCAATATCACAGTGCCACCTAATATGCAACTTACAAAAGATGGATATTTGCTTGAAGATCCCAAAAAATATAAAAGATTGGTTGGAAAATTAAAGTATCTTATAATAACTCGCCCTGATATTGCATATTTTGTTAGCGTTGTAACTTGTAAGTCAATTCATGTCTTGTCCAACTGTTCATCATTAGGCAACCTTAGAACAAATCTTATGTTACCTAAAGGGAGTTCCTGGACTATGGATACTATATGAAAATCATATCCATACTAATATGAAAATCATATACATACTTATATTGAATGATTTTTAGATGCTAATTGGGTAGGTTCTAAGATCGATCATGTGAGAGCAAACTTGGTCTCATGAAAAGTAAGAAACAAAATGTTGTATCTAGATCCAATTCAGAATTTGAATACAGAGCTATAATACAGGTAACGTGTTAATAATGTAGATATATCAACTATTATACGAAGTTGGTTTTAAAGCCTCAATACCAACAAAACTATGGTGTTGCTCTACATATAGCTTCTAATCCAGTGTTTCACGAAAGGACCAAACACATTGAAATTGACTGACACTTCATTCGTGAAAAAGTTCAACACAACGTGATTTTTATAGCATATGTCAAAACTAGAGAACAACTCAGAGATATTTTCACAAAGGCCCTAAATGGTACTTGAATCAATTACATTTGTAATAAGTTGGGCATGATTAATTTTTGTGCTCCAACTTGAGGGGAAGTGTTACATATTGAGCATTAATGTCATTGATTCTAATCTTAATTATAGAGATTGTAATCGCTTGATCATAGGGGTTACATTCCTTAAATTAATCTTGTAAATATGTATATATAGCCTTACTTATGTACAATGAACATATGAGAAAATACAAACCTGTTTCTATATTACATTTATCAAACATCTAATAATATTTAGAACACATTTAAATTCTCTCTCATAATAAATGGTTAAATCTTTGGTAAACATATTCTAGTGTTATGGTGTATGTATTTGTTCATTACTGATTTTTTTTCCCCCTACAATGAGAATAATAAGATAACTTTAATATAGTAATTTTTGGATAGGTGGACGGCAAAACAGGTTCTGTTTGTTCTTTTCTGAAGACATTCATGGTCATCTCATCTCTCCCCTTAGCTAATGATATTGTTTATGAAGCTTGTTTTTCCTCATTTCCATTCCAAGACCCTATGACAAATAATAAAGTTCTCACTTTCCATTCCACGTAATATTTCCTCTATTGAAAGGACCATAAGCAGTGGTTTCTAGCATTTCATCTAAATTTCTCCCTTGTTATATTGCATTGCATTTTAGATAGTTTTTGTTGTGTTGGAACTCATTTTAGATAACTGAAGAGTCTATTATCGTATGTGAAGGAAGTTGAGGGTGATATAGATATTTACTAAGTGCATTGTCTTCAGTTGGAGGGCATGTGCAGTAATTGTGAAGTAGGTTTGTATGACAATAGTATCCAATTGTTTGCAATATGCATTACAAAGAATGGTCTTAAAAAGATTCTTGATATTATCAAACATTTTTTGCAGCTGGGCTGGAACTCAAGGGATTGATATTTCTGTTTCCTGATCTTTGACTTGCTCTTATTAGTATGGGCTAATATCATAAGTAGATCAATCTAGGATAGCTAAATGGAAATGAAGTCTGTCATATACTTCACATTTTTCTAAAGATTCCCATCAAACCAAAATTCAATGTTTCATGCTCTTCAAATTTCTTTAGCAATGAGAAGGGATATGCTCTTCTTTTGGCCTTGCTATGTTCTTACTTTTTTCTGTTATCTTGTTTTCTGTTATCTTGTTCATGCCTCATAGTCATGAGCCATTCTCTAGACCTTTGTACTTAAATCTTGGAATATTACCAAAAGTTGTTCAAACATCTTTGTACAAACTGCGCATGTAAATAGACAGTCACCCCATAGTCCTTTTCTTTCATAGTATGGAGTCAAAAAGCGTAGCTGTATAACCATCCACAAATTTTGGTCCTCATTAGAATGATTGTTAACTGTAGACATAACCAAGGTTAGTAACCAAGGATAGCGGCTTTACTTTGTGATTGGAACAGAGGTCTGCTGATACATTGTCTTGTGATTTATACTATTGTTTAATTTGGGAATGGGACTAAAAGAAGTTCCTATTCATGTTGTTCTGTGTCCACAGGATCGCTCTCTGGACTTTTATGCATTATGTGCATTATATGCTGTTACTGGTACTATCTTCATTCTCAAACTTTTAGGTTAAATCACTTCTGTTTTCATGATTGCAGTAAACAAAAGTAGTGCTACTTTTTCCATTTTAGCAATTGAAAATTGGGAATTAAATGATCATGTCTTATAGTTGTTCAGTTCTGTGTTCCAGGATAACTAAGAGGAATATTGGTAAAAACAAATGTCAACTAGAGAATTTGTGATATCAACAAATGCTATTATTGCTATCCCAAGCCAGTGGTCCTATGTACGACTACAAATAAACTCAGTCCATTTTGATCATTGAGATGCTAGCTTATTGTATCAAACATAGATGGAATACCTCCTCAAAGCTGTGCTGAAAGAAGCTATGTGGCGCTCATTTTTCCTAAAACGGAGTGGTCATAGAATGAGTGAAATATTTCCTGGAACACCACTGGTTTAGACATGTGGTTCTAAACAAAAACTGTAGCAGAACTACATGCTATCCATAATAAAGATAATTGTTTGTTTGTCCATATTACTTATTCCATGAAAACATTAGAATGCTGGTCTTGTCAGGTGATAATATTTTGCTTGTAATTCTCTTTTCCCATGGATTCTACAGATGTAGCACTAGTAACTTCCTTGAGGGATGGGATGAATCTTGTCAGTTATGAATTTGTTGCATGCCAAGATTCAAAGAAAGGTGTCCTCATTCTCAGTGAGGTAAATTTAAGATGCAAAAAATGCAGGATACTTTTATCTGACTCTTGGCGCAATGTCACTACTTAAAATCTTATTATCAGGCAAGCATTAAAAGTGGGCTTCTAGTAATCTTCTGATCATATTATCCAATCATTTTGTTGAATCTACCCCATATATTTGTGCTGGATGTAAATGATGTATAAGAGACGATTGGTTTTACAGCGTACTTTTTTTTCTTTTGTATAATGTTGGCCAAAGATCATGAATCATTGGTAGTGTCCTAGAAGCTTCAGCAAACAAAATTTGCTTTCTTCCCAATTTTCATATGTATTTTTGCGTCTGATGCAAGTAGTTGTAGGAAGAGAAATCAGCTTATAGTGTTTTATTTGATGAATTTTGTACGAGAAACATTGGCTGTTTTGCTTTGCTTTTTATTTACATGTGTCTTGAAAAAGTCCCGATTCTGTATTATCTTTCAACATAATGGATCCTTTTGCATTTTTGACATTCAGTTTGCTTTGTGTTTCTGTAGTTTGCTGGTGCAGCACAATCTTTGGGTGCTGGAGCACTCCTTGTGAATCCTTGGAACATTAGTGAAGTTGCTGATTCAATACTCCAAGCTTTGACTATGTCAGTTGAAGAAAGAGAAAAGAGACATCAACATAATTTTGTGCATGTCACAACCCACACAGCTCAAGAATGGGCTGAAACTTTTGTGAGGTATGATGAAATAGAATTTTAAGCTAGAAGTTGAAATTCTACTTTTTGAATGTAATATTTGTTGTTGGCCTTAACTTATGAATCTACTTTTGTTTCTGGATCTCCCCACAGAGGAGAGATTAAAGGAATATAATCTCCGTACCGGCTAGGAAGCCTAGGTCTTGGAAGAACTAATATTGCTGACATGCTTATCGCATTTGTTACTTTATATGTACCTTTTAGCAGAAACATCTTGCGGGCCACTCTGTTTTTTAGGTTGTTTTTCATGCCCTAAGCTATCTTAAGTATCGTTTTCATGTTTTTGATACTTCAACAGTGAACTAAATGATACGGTTGTTGAGGCACAATTACGGACAAAGCAAGTCCCACCTTGGCTTCCAGAAGATGATGCAATAAAATGTTTTCTACAGTCTAATAATCGATTGCTCATACTGGTATGGACGATCTAGGACTTTGTGGTCTTGCACTTTTGGGCTTGAATGAGAAATTACATTTTGATGCCTAATTATTAAGATGTTTGTTGCTATCATACATGCAGTATCCTTTTTTGGCATTGTTGAGTTTTGCAACCATTTGATTACCTACTTATCTGAACAAGCATTCGTCAGTCTCACTTTTGCTGTATCCTAATCTAGTATGTACCTCTTATCTTATTGCATTGAGTAGAAATGTTGCTCGAGATGTGAATGGTCAACTTTCTCAATTAATGTCTTTGTTTTGTTTTGTATTTTTACGTCAATACTAATAAAGTCGATTGTGGTTTCCTTTTTTTTGTCCTCAAAAAACTCCTGTGTGATTTAATTGAAAAGATCCATATTGTCTGATAGTTAATAAAAGAACATTTTCCTGGTATTTTTTTTTGGAATTTGTAAAATGATTATTATCCTCGAATTATTGTAATTCATTTTCCTAGTACTGATGAATTCTATTTTCACATGATTAATCGTTCTTTTTCTTGAATTTATATTGAAAAAAATGGCATATTTAACTAATTATCAAAGCAGAGGGATCTCTACAATTAAAGTCAAACAAAAGTGCTTTTTCTAAAATAACAATATCATATGGAGCCTTGGTACATTAACCCAAAAATGAAATTAATCTGATATTCTAAACATGTGCAACTTTTGTTCTTCATTTTGCCAATACCTATGATATCTATGGCGGGCATGACATTAGTAGCGAAAAAGTTGAAAAGAGGTTAGGAAATGGCATGTGTAGCATCTTAAGTTTCATGGATGTGATCTGTATTTTGTTCTCATTCCCGTTATTTTGTTGTTTAAACCTCAGGGATTTAATGCAACGCTGACCGAACCAGTGGACACTCCCGGGAGAAGAGGTGATCAAATTAAAGAAATGGAGCTTAAGTTGCATCCTGAGCTGAGAGAAACATTAAAAACACTTTGCAGCGACTCAAAGACCACCATTGTTGTACTAAGTGGGAGTGCCGGAAGTGTCTTGGATGATGTATCTTACCTAAATTCAATGAACAGATTCCTTCTTACCCTATTATATATGTATTGTAAATGAGTCTTCCACTTTTGCAGAACTTTGGGGATTATGACATGTGGTTGGCAGCAGAACATGGAATGTTTTTACGTAATACAAAGGGAACCTGGATGACAACAATGCCAGAACACTTGAATATGGATTGGGTTGATAGTGTAAAGGTGCCGAAGCTGCTTGTGTTAAGGTTGAATTTGTCACCGCATATCTACTAAATAATTACATCATTCTTTGGCTTGTTATTTCAGCATGTTTTTGAGTACTTCACGGAGAGGACTCCCCGATCACATTTTGAGCAGCGTGACACATTGCTTGTGTGGAATTACAAGTATGCAGGTGCTTGTTTTTTCTAGAGTTTAGGCAGGATATCTTGCATCAACTGTTTGTCTTCCGTTGGTCTTTCTGATTTTTTTCTGCAATAGATATTGAATTTGGAAGACTTCAAGCAAGGGATATGTTGCAGCATTTGTGGACAGGTCCAATTTCTAATGCATCTGTGGATGTGGTCCAAGGTAGCCGCTCGGTTGAAGTTCGAGCAGTTGGTGTTACAAAGGTAACATATTGTTATCTATTTCTAGAGTCTGGCAAGCTTGGAAATTTTAAATCATATGCAACAGCTCCATGTTTATATTCAGGGTGCTGCTATTGATAGAATACTGGGGGAGATAGTTCACAGTAAATCCATGACAACGCCAATTGATTATGTCCTATGTATAGGACATTTTCTTGGAAAGGTAATTTGAGACCTCCTTTCCATCAATTTATCTACTGTAATTTTCTGAAGTTACATGGAAAAAAGTTAGGAAGAATTCATAAAGTTAGGCAGACCATGGACACTGGCTTTAATTCATAAATTGATTCTGCTTAACTAGTTCTGTTAATGACATTCAAACATGAGGATATCTGAAGTAGTTATGAAGTGATTGGTGATATGTATAACCCCATTTAGTTTTGAACATGCAAGAAGGGAAAAGGGGAAGTATGCAGAAATCTGGCATCCAATCACTTCAATTGTAGGCGTCTCATATTGTCGAAGATTGTAATAGATTCTTTCTAAGTGCTCCAGGATGAAGATTTATATACCTTCTTTGAGCCAGAGCTCCCTTCTGACGGCTTTGGGATACTAAGAACCAAGCTAACGGATGGACTGAAATTACCTTGGGAAAGGAGACCTTTGAAGCTTCCAGCTGGTAGAAGTGGGACTAAATCATCGCATGGCAAGGCACAACGACCTTCGTCAAATCCCGAGAAGAAGACGACTAATGACAGTCCTGAGAATAAGACGACTAATTATAACTGCGGAAGCAGGAGGCAACCATCACCAGAAAAGACTTCGTGGAGTGTGCTTGATCTGAAGGGAGATAATTACTTCTCATGTGCTGTTGGACGAATGTGTACGAATGCTCGCTATTTTCTTGGATCATCAGATGATGTTGTGTCCTTTCTGAGGAGACTATCCAATGCATCTTTCTCGGGACGAAGTTGAGAAGTTATTTTCTTTGCAATTCCATAAACCAAAAGTGAAGAAGGGTACAACAACCTGTGCTGAGCTGAGCTGTGTGCTTCTTGTATAGCTTCACTAATTTATCTAGAACACAAACACAATGGTGCTCGTAATTGGCAGGAAGTGAAACTGAGCAAAACATAACGGTATATGACCACAGCAATGTTCTCTATTCCAACATTTCTTTATGAAGGCAGAATTTTTATTATGTTCCCCACGGCTTTGAGGCATTGCTGGTAAGGTTTTCAGTACAATCTTGTTTGGTTTTATATGCTCGCCAATTCATTTACTGTTAAGGTTGGAATTTATGTACAAAATCCCAAACTTGAACTCAAATGTCCCAATTTGGAAGTAAGTTTTAATCACCGTTTTTATGTTTACTTCTAGCGTGTTGTTGGGTTACCGCTTCGAACCTTATATTCGATCATTTTAATTAGTGTGCTTATTTCGAGTAGACGGTTCAATTTCATTCATGTTTGCTGAACTACTAATAGTTCTCTCCGTGCGCTCGTCGTCGTCTGGAGGATTTGTGAAGTCCTCCGGCTTGTTCTAAAACTTTCCAAAGCCGCCTTATAGCATCCAATTTCCTAGAGATAAATTTAACAAGTACGGCCATCTTTATTGGGCGGTACTATTAAACCTAAATTTGGATTATTGGCCAAGAATTATGATAGAGCAATTTATGAATGTCTTCGTGGTGGGCTTGATTTTACCAAAGATGATGAGAGCGTAAACTTTTAATCATTTACGCATTAGAGAGATTGTTTCTTATTTTATGCTGAAGCACTTAATAAACTACCGGTGCATTATTTGAAATCGTTAGACTTTGGTTTTTTTAGAAAAGTTGAATTAAATAAATTAAACCATAAATGTGCAAATTACAAGAGAAAGAGAACACCTACAAGCATACAATTGAATCATAAGTAAAACATAAGCGCTGCATTTAGTTTAATGAGTATACACTTTCCAGCTTGAATTGAGAAATTGTTGGTCCATTTCGTTATGCATATGGATGCTAATGTGAGTTCTTATCAGCTACATTAGAAACGTATTGAAATGCTCAGTGGAAAGGTATTCGTCATGAAAAATACGGTTATTCCTTTCATCTCATACAACTATAACTGGGAATGATAGGGAAATGCAAAAACACCATTTGATGATTTTGTTTTGGAATCTTATATCAGCACACCAAACCTTGATTTGGCTCAAGTCCTCGGGAAATTCACTAATAAGCCATTTCTGCATCATACAGATTTTGATGATTAAACTAGACTATGTTTGTCTAGGGGAGGATTGGCAACTTGTTAGCAATCACTTATTTACAAGAGTGATTAGTGAAATTGCCATTGGAGGTGTGTTTCCATAAGATATTGTTATTATCCGAATTAATAGAAGCCTGCATAATTTCAGTCTTTAAAGGAGTTGGAATTGGAGCAAGTCCAATTAACCCTTTTTTGTAAGAGCTTGAGCCACTGTATCCTGTTGTTGTATAAGAGGTCTTAGAGCAACAACTTCATCCAATTCATCCAAAGGAGCTACTGATAACCAGTTATCTAGCCACAAGTAGGTGGTTTCCTCATTTCCAATGGGGTGAGAGAAATGAGTTTTCAATTTTCCTCTCAACTTAAGAATAACTTTCAGGGTGGCAGAGGAAAGATTATCTGAATTAAAACTCCACAAGTTCCTTTTTTCAATAAAATAAATGTGGATCCATCTATACTATAGTGCATGCTTATTAGTAAAGAGCCTCTATAATCTTTTTGGTGGGTATAACAGTGTTGAGTGATTTGAGAGAGTATATACTGAGTCTACCTTGGTTTTTGGGTATGTATACACCCCCATTTCATCTTCACTATGCAAGGATTACCTTTACACCCAATCCACAAAAACTTGTTAAAGATCTTGTCAATAGTTTTGATAACTTTCATAGGGAAAGCAATGTGAGTTGCCTAGTAAACATTGATGGAATTTAAGATGGAAACAATAAGTTAAGCTCTCCCAATAGTAGACAGGTTTTTATAACTCCAAGAAGCAATTCTGAGATTGATCTTATTAATTAAGCTGGCATAATCCTTAGAACTTAGTCTTGAATCTGTAATAGGAATGCCAAGATACATCAAAGGTAGTTGTTGCTTACTGAATCCCGTAATAGACACCAAATTAGATTCCATATTAGAAGCTTTTTTGGATAGGAATAAACCATTTTTGGAGCAGTTATCTTGAAGGCCAAACATCCTACTAAATATCTTAAGAGCTTTCATAAGGGTTAATACAGATGTAGAATCAACTTTAGATAGTAATATAAGAACATCAATAAAACATAGATGGGATAAATTGACTCTTCTACATTTGGAGTGGAATTTGAAGCCCTTAGTACTATCAGCAACCTTGTGGAGTAGTTTGCTAAAGATTTCCATCAGTCAACCAAATAAATAGGGTGAAATTAGGTCACCTTGTTTAATTCCTTTGCAACTTCTGAAAGTGTTTGTGCGATGACCATTAATAAGAATGGTGTAGCAAGGTGAAGAGATAAATTGAGTGATCTATTGGATAAAAATCCTTAGGAAATCTAAAGCAACTAGAATGATGATGATGTAAGTCCCAATCCACACTATCTTAAGCCTTTTTTTATATCAATCTTAATGAATCAATTGGCCTTACCATTCTTTTTTGAATAGGTTCTGATAAGAACCTGAAGAATCAGAATATTATTCCCGGTAGCCCTACCTGGGATAAGGGCACCTTGTGATTCTTCAATGTGATTAGGAAGCACCTTTCTTAACCTGCGAGCTAGTATTTTAGAGATCAATTTGTAAATGGAATTGAAACAAGAAATGGGGCCAAAATAATTTTTTTTTGAGTTCCTTACTCTTAAGAACAAGAGTAATGAAAGTTTTATTAATCTCTGTAAATAGTGAGCCATTGTTGAAAAATTCCAAAACTGCATCTAGTACCATATTCCTTATAAGGCGCCAAGACTTCATGAACAATTTACATTGAAGCCATTAAGATTAAGGGGTTTGTGAGGATGTAAAGATTTCAATGTTTCCATCTCCCGAATGGTAATAGGCTGAGATAGGAATTTAGCTTCCTGTGGTGATAAATAACCTTTTAGAATTTGTTTGAGTTAAGGCACAGATGAGTGAGCACCAAAAGGCTTATTTAACATATAGAAAAGTAGTTAAAAAAACCCTTCATCCAATTCAACTTGAGAATTTAAGAATTTAACTTAAAAGTTATTGAATTCAAATGATACTACTCTATTAGTAGCTCTTTTAGAAATGATAGTTCTATAGAAGATAGAGGTGTTTCTATCCCCATTCTTCAGTCATTCTAGTCTAGATCTCTGCTTCATTAGGGAATAATCAAACAATAGGGCTTTGGAATAATTGTGCAAAGCAACTTTCTCCATCTTTTGTAGCCTATTGGATTCAGGATTATTGTGAATTTGTTGCTGAATATTATCTATGATGTTCTTGGTAGTGTTTAATAGACGGTGTGTGTTTGCCTCCCCTCAAAAGGCGACTTGTTGATTGTAAAGTATGAATTTAGCTCCATAAACAAATAATGTGCAGAAGTTGTTCTTTTCTTGAATCATAAAGATGAGGTACATAATTTGATCCAATGTTAGGATAAGTGAGGCGTTTAATCTGGTGAAATCATAAGCTATAATGATGTGTTTATTTTAATGGCCTTGATGATTTTTAAGGATGGACCAATTGTTTTACAAAAATAGTAGTTTCTTACTCTTCTCCTCCTTTAATTTAGTTTTCAAAAGACCTCTGAGAACATGCTTTATTTCATATAGAAAATCCTTAAGGATTTTTTGGTGTGTGGATAACTTATGCCTTTAACATTTCAAATTAAACTAGACATTATATGACTTTTGGCTCTTGGAGACTTTAGCCTTTTTTCTTTGATAATTTCTTTTCCCCCAAGGTGAACAGTTAGATGATCCATCTTGTTGGGCCCCATTCCCGAAGCCCAAGATGTTGGACCTCGTTCTCCGAGCCCAACTATCCGGAGTCAAAAAGCGTGAGCGGGTTTCTTTGTAGGGTTATTTCAACGAACCCTCACTTACATGGCCTTTCCAATTTTTCCCCTTCTTCATTTAGTTTGTTTATAACCTTACTTAACACCACATTAATTCTAACTAAGTCCCAATCTCTCCAACTAATTTTCAATCTTTATTCATGCCTACTTAATTAATGACCCAATTTTAAAAATAAATAATTAAACCAAAAATCAAACATAAATAAATAATTAAGCAAATAATAAGTAAAATTTAAAACAAATCAGGATCCAACAACTCTCCTTCTCTAAAAGAATTTCGTCCTGGAAATTCTTACCTGAGCCATTGAAGAGGTGCGGATACTTCTCCTTTATTGCTTCCAAAGGCTCCCATGTTGCCTCCTCTGTCGAATGGTTCTTCTATAAAACTTTAACTAGTTTCACTATCTTGTTTCTCAAAACCTTTTCCTTTGAATCTAGGATCTCCACTGGTTGCTCCTCATATGTCAAATCCTCCGTTAACTGAACCTCTGAAGGTTGAACTATATGCGAAGGATCTAATCAGTACTTCCTCAACATCGATACATGGAAGACATTGTGAATCTTATATAATTTTGCTAGCAAAGCTAACTTGTAGGGTAAAGGCCCAACCCTCTCAATGATCTCATAAGGGCCTATGTATCTTCGACTAAGCTTGCCCTTCTTACCAAATCTCAAAACTCCCTTCCATGGAGAAGCTCTAAGAAACACTTTGTCTCCAACTTCAAATTCTATCTCTTTTTTATGTGCATCTGTGTAGCTCTTCATTCTATCTTGAGCTACTTTAAGTCTCTGTTTCACCAATTTAATCTTATCAACAGTGACTTGCACCAACTCAGGCCCTAAAAGCCTCCTTTCACCTTCCTCATCCCAGCAAATAGGAGTTCTGCACCTCCTACCCTACAAAGCTTCATAAGGCGCCATCTGCATTCCTGAGTGATATGAATTATTATAAGCAAATTCGATTAAAGGCAAATGATCATCCCATGAGCCTTTAAAATCCATAACACAAGCTCTCAATATTGCCTCCAAAGTCCGTATTTTTCTCTTTGATTGTCCATCAGTCTGTGAATGGAAAGCTGTACTAAAGTGTAACTTTGTTCCAAAAGCCTCTTGTGAGCTTTCGCAGAACCTGGAGGTAAACCTGGGATCTCTATCTGAGACTATCGAACTTGGAATCCCATGAAGTTTGATTATCTCATCTATGTATTTCTTGGCCAAAACATTCAAAGAATCCGTCTGTTTAATTGGCAAGAAATGTGCTGACTTGGTTAGCTTATCCATAATTACCCATATTTCATCATGCTTCTTGCTGGTCCTTGGCAATCCCATCAAGAAATCCATTGTAATCTTCTCCCATTTCCATTTCGGATTTGACAAAGGTTTAAGCTTGCCTGAATGTGCTTGGTGCTCAGCCTTGACTTGCTGGCACACTAAGCATTGTTTAGCATGTTCTGCAACTTCTTTCTTCATTCCTTTCCACCGGAAATGCTCCTTCAAATCTCTATACATTCTCGTACTTCCTGGGTGCATCGCATAAGGCACATTATGTGCCTCACACAAAATTTCATCCTTCAACTCTAACATATTCGGAATACATAATCTGTTTCCTACCACCATCAATCCATCTTCCCGTACCTCTATTTCAGAAAGTTTACCATTTTTTATCTCTTCTCTGAGCCTGCTCAGGTACTCATCATTTTCATGCAATTCCTTAATCTTTTCATTCAATACTGGCCTTACTTTAAAGTTAGCCAATATACAATCAGATTCAGCTTGTCTCAATGTCACTTTAAGCTTGGCTAATTCCTTCAACAGAGGAATATACACTGTCTCCACATGTGCCATAGTTGATTTTCTACTCAGTGCATCTGCTTCTACATTAGCCTTTCGTGTGTGATAATCAATCATTAAGTCATAATCATTTAACAGCTCTAACCATCTTCTCTGTCACAAATTTAACTCTTTCTGGCTCATCAGATACTTAAGACTCTTGTGGTCTGTAAACACCCTGGTGGTGACTCCATATAAGTAATATCTCTAAATCTTCAATGCAAAAATTATGTCAGCCAACTACAAGTCATGCGTCGGATAATTCATCTCATAAGGTTTCAATTGTCTAGAAGCATAAGCAATCACCTTATCTCCTTGCATCAACACACAACCTAATCTCTTCCTCTAGGCATCACTATACACTATGTATCTATCATTACCCGAAGGTAAAGTCAAAATCGGTGCACTCGTTAATCGATACTTAAGCTCCTCAAAGCTCTTCTAACATTTATCTGTCCACACAAACTTTTGGTTCTTCCTGGTCAATTTGGTAAGTGGAGTTGCTATTATAGAAAAGCCCTCCATGAACCTCCTGTAATATCCAGCTAAACCCAAGAAACTCCTCACTTCAGCTATATTCTTAGGTGCTTCTCATTTCACAACAGCTTCTATCTTCCTTGGATCAATATGTACCCTGTGCTCTGAAATCACATGCCCAAGAAACACCACTTCTCTTAGCCAAAATTCGCATTTATCAAATTTGGCATACAACTTGTTCTTCCTCAAAGTCTTCAAATCAACCCTCAAATGTTCCTCATGCTCCTTATCACTATTATAATAAACCAATATATCATCGATAAAGACAATGATAAATTGGTCTAAGAAGGACTTAAAGACTCGATTCATCAAGTCCATAAAAGTTACATGTGCATTTATTAACCCAAAAGGCATGACTAAGAACTCAAAGTTGCCATACCGTGTCCTAAAAGCAGTCTTTAACACATCAGACTCCTTTATCCTTAATTGGTGATAACCCGATCTGAAGTCTATCTTAGAAAAGACTCTTGCCCCTTGCAACTGATCAAACAAATCATCGATGCGTGGGAGCAGATATCTGTTCTTAATAGTGACATGGTTGAGCTTCCTGTAATCCACATACATCTTCAGTAATCCATCTTTCTTCTTTACAAGAAAGACCGGAGCTCCCTATGGTGAAGAGCTCGGCCTTATGTACCCTTTCTCCAGCAAATCTTCTAACTGCTCCTTAAGCTCCTTCAATTATGCCAGAACCATTCTATAAGGCGGAATCGAGATTGACATTGTGCCCGGAAGAAGCTCAATGGGAAATTCAATTTCCCTAGGTGGTGATAGTCTTGGTAATTCCTCAGGAAAGACATCTGAAAATTTCATGACTACAGATATTTCTTCTAACTTCCCTCCATCTGCCTTCGTGTCTATCACATAGGTAAAAAATGCTTCACAGTTGTTCCTTATCAGTTTTTCTGCTGTCAGAGCCGAAACCATTCTAGTCATACTCACTTTTCTTTCCCCCATAAACACCACCTTTCTACCATTTCCAATTTCGAACTCCACAATCTTTTGTTTGCAATCTATGCTGGCATTGTACTTCTCTAAGGTATCCATACCCAAAATCACATATAATCCTCCCATCCTCAATGGCATTAGATCCACCACTAATTGTTTCTCTCCAATATGTATCTCACAGTCTCTATAAACTTGACTAATAATAATACATTGGCCGATTGGAGTACTTACCATCAAAAGAGTATCCAATGGACTCAATTCTCTACCATTCACAGTTCTACTCAATGGCACAAACGAATGAGTATAACTTGGATCAATCAAACAATAACATCTTCATCAAATAATTTAATCATACCAGTTACGACCTTTGGAGCTATCTCTGCATCCTCCCTTGTCATAGCAAACACTCTAGCTGGTGCTTGTCCCCTCGGTCTCCTGGAGGGTTCACTTTCCTGGTTACATCAGAACTTCTACTGCCCACTTTCGTGACTATCCTATGTCCCACTGTCTCGGCCCTCTTTGAAGCTTGCATCTGACTTCTCTCATGTCTTGGATTCTGAGGGCACTCTCTTGCCATGTTTCCTTTCTCCCTACAATTGAAGCATGCTCCAGTCAGTCGATAACATTCCCCTTTTTGAAACCTTCTGTAGTGTTCACATTTGGGAATGGGTGGCTTATCCCCATCTCCCCTCCTGTTGCCTCCAGCTGTTGAGGCTTGATGTGAGACAATTTTCACCTATCTAGGCCTGCTTGCTCAACTGCTCCTCTCCTTAAACTGTGCAAGGAAAGTCCTGGCACTCCTCTCTGACATAGGAGCATCGCCTCCCCTCTTAGACTTTTCTCTTCCTTTCCTCTTTCTGTTCACTGCACTCTCGATGTTCTCCACATTTTCCACTCTCAATGTTGCTTCCACCAGCTGTTGGAAGTCGCATAAATTCTGTGCCACCACTTTCTCTCTGATGGACAAGTGTAGTCCCACTTCAAACCTTCGGCACCTAGCCACTTCGCTCATCATTAACTCCGCTGTAAATTGGTGCTCATATTCGCTCACCGTCATCTCCCTCTGGGTGAGGCTCAAAAACTCTCTACTTCTGTTGGATGTACACTTCCGACAAATACTTCTTCTTATAAACAATCAAGAAGTCCTTTCATGCCAATACCGGTGGCTTCAACTGACTTCCTGGGACACTCTTCCACCAATGCATAGCATCCCCTTGTAGCAAACTCGCAGCATATTCAACCTTCTCATCATCTTCACAATCCATCTACTCCAATATCCTTTTCGTCTTTCTCAGCCATATCTTAGCTTCCTCAGGATTAGTGATCCCATAAAAGTCCACTGCTCCATACATCCTCAGTTTCTCGAACTGTTTCCCCTTCTTAGTTGGGGCCGGAGTAGAAGTTTGCGGCATCTGTCCTATAGCCTAGACAAATATCTGAGTGAAGGCTTGGAACAATCTCAGATCCAAGGTAGGCGCTTGCTCCTGTAAAACAGGTGACTCCTGAGTCTGTGATCGAGAGGGCCCAATACTGTGCCCTACAGAAGCCTCAACATCTTCTGGGGCTCTAGACTCATCCATGCCCTCCTCTCTTGGTGGAGGGTCAGGTGCAACCGATCTTTGCATAACTTCTCGTGTCCTTCTGCGAGGTGGCATTTCACTCCTTCAATAGAAACACTGACGATTAGCAGATATTTTATTTTAATCCTATTTCCTACATGTATGCATGATATGCATGTCACTTAATGCAAATAATCAATTTACAATGCAATCAATTTATCACATATCACAATAATGCATAGTATAACATATTCTAAGCCTAGGACTCTTTAAAACCTAAGCTCTGATACCACAAGATGTTGGGCCCCATTCTCGAAGCCCAAGATGTTGGACCTCGTTTCTTGAGCCCAACTATCTGGAGTCAAAATGCGTGAGCGGGTTTCCTTGTAGGGTTATTTCAATGAACCCTTACTTACATAACCTTGCAATTTTGCCCCTTCTTCATTTATTTTGTTTCTAACCCTTTAATCCACTTAACACCACATTAATTCTAACTAAGTCTTGATCTCTCCAACTAATTTTCAATCTTTATTCATGCCTACTTAATTAATGACTCAATTCTAAAAATAAATAATTAAACCAACAAAAAATAAATAATTAAGCAAATAATAAGTAAAATTTAAAACACATCAGGATCCAACACATCTGGTCCTCTCTATTGTTCCCTTTTAAGGAGGAAGTAATTTGTGCATTGTTCGAGAGAGGATCATGATGCACTACTGAGTTTGGAGCTTTCTTAGGGTTGTTATCTGCTACTAGAATAGGAGTTAATTGACTATCCTTTGATACATTGTTTGTCTTAGGGTCCTCATCACATTGACTGGAAATATGGACTATATTTTTAAAGGGTCGAGCCTTTACAGGGTTAGTAGGGGAACATAAGATCATTCCTTTAGGAGTTAACTCCATTGTCTCTTCTAGTCGCTTTACGAATATTAATTCAATCTACTCTCCCTTATAGACTTCTTTCTTCTTAGTCTCTATTGCTTCTTTTGTCATTTAATGAAAAAATGAAACAAAAAAGAATCAAGAAATAAATTTAATGAAATCAAATGAAAATGAACTCTTGCCCAGGTTATAATTTCAGTATCAATTTTTTATTAGATAACAGATGCAAAGATAAACCCTTCCATTTCTTATTAATTTAGTTATAGTTGTTAACAAGCTCTAATAACCAAAATAAGCTCTTTGATTAATTTTCTTATCAACAAATGACCTTAAACAAACTCTTATGGCTTAATCTATTACATCATTAAAAATAGAGAGACCACCAATTCTAGCCAACCAAAACACAACCTCAGTGTATTTAGAATAAATTATATATCTACATAACATGAGTAGAATATCCTATATTGAACCTTATTATTTAAACACTAATTATTAAAACAATCAAACAATTAGGAATTTAATCATTATAATTAGTAATATAATATTTTGATAATTAAACAATTGGCCTTTTGTATCAATCAAACAAAATAATAAAGTTAATAATCTCAGAAGATATATAAATACTAAAGAATAAAAGAGTTAAGAAGATCAACTAAATGTGATAATTCTCGAAAATCAAACTTCATTTAACCTTTGACTAGAAAAAGAGTGTTTCGTTTCAAGTGGTTCTTAAAGATAACATTAAAAAAATTAAAAATTATCCAAGAAGTTGAAAAACTATAATGAACCAAGATGAGAGGGAGATGGGACGATTGGCTCCTGTACCTCTTTCCTATAAACAATCCCAAAATCTTATATAATATTCTTAGAAATAAGGATAAATGCTAAGATCATAAATAAATATGAAGGATTCCACCTCTATTAGGATTATCCTACCAAAAAAATTCCTACCTAACCAAAATGCTTATATAAAGCAAAAAATATGAAGAAATAACTAGGGCCTACTGAATTTAGAAGGGCTTTATCCATTTAATCATGTTTTTTTTAGAGTAGTCATATTGACAAAGGTGTGGGCATGCCTTATGCTTAGACTCTTCTAGAAAATTTCTTTTATAACCCTTCATTCTTTTCCAAAATTTGCAATCTTTATTCCTTCTTTGTTAAAATTTCACTTTTAAAAACATTTTGATCTAAATATCTAATTTACTCCATAAAATACAATATATATAATTAGAATCCATAATTACAAGCATTTTATTGATAAGACATAGGGAATTAATATAAGATATATGTACTTTATGCATTCTATTTGTTATCCTTCTCCCTTGCTTCTTCTTACATGGCATATGTCCCCATTTTATCTTGTGTGATTGCTTCTTATGCGTCATATGAAAATTTAATATAAATCACATCAAAATAGATACAAGTACCATGATTATCAATAGTAAGATTAGTGGTTTTGGATCTCTTATTATACTTCATCCCTAACCCTTAGGATCAACTTCCCATCATGAACATCAATTAAAGCCTTAGGAATAGCTATGAAAGGTTATCCTAAGATCAATGACTCATTTATATCTTCCTTTATGTCAAAAATCACAAAGTCTATAGGAAAAAATGAATTTATGAGCCCTAACCAACGCTGAAGTTAATCACAAATTAGTACAACGTTAATTAACACACAAGAAGGGGGGTTGAATTATGTAAACTTTTTCGTTTTACCCTTCCTTCTAACTAACACTTGTTTAATCAGAATTACTATGACTTTGTAATTGAAAAATCAAAATCACAAGTAAATAACAAAGAAAGTTAAGAGAGTT
>JANZLH020062711.1:0-19214 GCA_026770325.2 Erythroxylum fimbriatum
TATTTGGTGCATGTTAAATTGTATGTTTTATATGTATGATATTTTACATGCAATTTTATGTTTGTTGAGACCAACAACATAAATCTCTTATTAAAATATTAAGCACACGTTGAGAATGTGATTGTTTTATTCCATTATTATAAGAATATACCAGAGTTCAATTTATTGTTAGGCTTGTTAAGTAAACTAAAGGTCACTTTAATCCGAGCATGTTTAGTCTCATGACAGTGGGTTCTACTTAACTAAATTTTTGTGAATTAGATGAGCAAACTTATGATCACATAAATTTAGAAGCAGGGTTAGGAATAACATATATGAGATATTTTGGCAAAAGTTGTCACCTAACGGATCTAGGAGTCACAGATAAAATTGTTACCTACCTAATTTTAGTTTTGTTTGTTTGTTAAGCAAACTTAAAAGCAGCTATATTTGAATAAGATCCTAACCTACTAGAAAGATTAGAGTAATCTTTCCAAATAGTGGTGAATAAAATAATGGGAGTAACCAAATACATTATTGAAGTATAAATCTCATTTGGTAATTATGGCATATAATTAATTACTTGCTTTTCTTACATTTATATTTTGTTTCAAGTGGAATTTAGCTTGTTTAGCATAGTTGATACCAAGTTAGTATAGTAAACTCAATCTCCTGGACCTAACTTGTGTTTAAGAAGAGTTCTCAAAGTTAGGAAAGAAAATTGAATGCCCATTTTGATATAATCCCTGTTAAGGATTCAGGGATAAAGTTTTAGAGATGTATTAAAATCATATAGATGACAAAATGTATTGAAATTTCAAGTTGACCAATGTCTCATAAACTTTGAAGATAATAAGTAAGATGTACATCAGCACCATAATAGCAAGATGTAAAAGGTTGCATAGGGCAGAGCTTAAAGGTATAGTACCTTATTAGAATTGTTCCACTTAATTTAGCCTACAAAAATCATAAACATGGACATCAATCAAAGGCATTTGATATAGTATGATAATAGTTGTCATAAGAAGAAAAATAATTGCATAACTTTTCTTGCCTATAGCAGATATGATAGAGATCATATATATTTCTAGTTCATGCTTATGAGTATTTGATACTGAATTTAGATTCAAAATTATTATAATGTTTAATAATGATAAGAAATAGATTGTTAAGTAAAAGTAGTTAATCCAATTTTATACAAATAGTTTGTATGTGTTGCATCAAAGGAGACTTATGCTTAACATAAGTGGTGGGAATAAAATTCGATAACTGAGACTATCCTTTTATCCCATGTTAGTTAAATTAACACGATGAGAATCATAAAGTTACATATATGGATATGTGTATCTTTTTTTATTATGAATAGTATAAAACTTGTCAAGTTGAAGGATAACCAAATCAACATTTGGTGAAAGGAGGATGATGGTATTGAATTATTAAATTTATACATGTGATGTATTGGATGGAATAATAATTCATAAAAGGATAATAATTATATTTCATTATATTACTAATGGCTTTATGTGATATACTAATATGTATTAAATGAAATGTTGATTTAAAATTTTGAGAAGTTTAAATTGTTTAAGTCTAAGTAGAAATTAAGCATTGAGAATGCTGAAGCACTTCGATGAGATCGTTGTGGTGAGTTTTAAATTTTTTGTTATCTACAGGGAATGAGATTATCTAGTAAATATCCTCATAACAAAGGGTCCATAAAAGTATGAATTTATGTAAAGAGGAAAATACAATATGAGATATTGTATGATGCAATATTATTTCTTCTATAGCTACATTTAGTACAATGAATCACCTTCAATAGGTCCAATTGAATCAATTAGTAAGATTTCATATTAGATATGGAATGTTAAGTCTTTGAAAGAGTAAAAGTTAACAATTCAAGGATGTGATGTTTGGTTGACACATATATTATCTATTAAGTTTAGAACTAAATTGGGTTTTAAAAAAAAGGTTATGAGAAATCCATAAGGTTGGATATAATCTTATAGATCTATTAAACAAATTGTTTGTTTTAATTTATGCCCATATAAGAATGGTTCTTAAGATAAGTAGTGGGAGTAAGAAGAAATTTGAAAGGTTCAAATCTTATGACAAGACATCCAATAATAGTATGATCATCATATGGTGATATGGTATTAGATACTTAAACGATTGGCTTAGTGTAAGAGGGAGATTGTTAGTTTATGCCTTACAACCAATCGATTGGTTGTAGTTTAGTAATAAAATAATTTAAAGGCATTTTTTATTTTGTACATGTTTTGATATATTTGATAAATTTTATGGGATAATTATATATTGCAAATGAAATTATAATGAGAATATAATTTTGAGATTCATATTGTATTTATCTATAATCCCTAAATAGTTTATAGTAATTTTTTTTCTTAAGATTGAACATTGATAAAACATAAAAAAGACTAGCACATAATATGATTTCTCTTATGAAGGAAGTAGTCAATCTCATAGACTAAAGTATGGAGATACTTAAACAAACTTGTGAGTGTTTATTAGAGAACAAGTTCATCGAACAAACCCAATATGAGAAATCCATTTGGAACACTACTTGTATGTCTATGGAATTCTCATTATTATGATTGTATAAGTGATCCTTTGACTTAAGGTCTCTAAAGTTATCTTGTATAGGGATTGTTATGTTTTGATACTACTTACCTTTTTAATCATGGGTCATTCAGTCAGTAGTCATTGGATGTAACATGAACTCTATGGAGGTAATTGTGTGATCAAGATATCATTCATCACCCTAAAGTAATTAGGGAGAATGTTCCATTTTTCTCTAATAGTATTAATTCGGGAAATCCTTGGCTGAGGTGAAATGACGCTTTGTAAATAGTTTACAAATGTCATTAATTGAATCAATACCTAATGATGGAGAACTAATATGATTGGACTCAAAATAGAGTTAACATTGATTTCATGCTTTATATCTAATCAGAATATTGTATGATGAAAGGATTGAATTATAAGAAAAAATCATGCACGAAAAGGTTAGTCAAAACCACTTTGACATTCTAAATTTTTGGGTGGCCATGAGATATTGGATCTTGTTTGGGTGGCCATGAGATATTGGATCAATATGAGATATTGGATCTTGTTTGTGCATAAATGGTATTTAATTAGAATTATTTGTAATTTTAATTAAAGTTTAATTGAAACTATAATTTAATTTAAATTAAATTACTAAAATGTCCAAAACCTATTATAAATAAGCTTAAGCTCTATAGAGCTAGCACTTCTTGCTTAACTCCGCTTGTAAGAGTTACAGAGTTATGGCAACCCATTCTATGGATGTTGTTAGAGGTCGAGCACTTATACGATTATAATGGTTGAGATGGATCAGTTTTAGAAACGATTCGTAGGATATGACAAGTGATAGATGGTTAATTGACTATATTTTTAGCCCATATTTAATGTATCATTGCTTGATATTTTACACTTTTGGTATATATTTGGTACTTAATTCATTTCATGTGTGTTTATAGAGTATAATTGCCTTCACTGATTTAAAGGAGAAGAATCCAGACGAAAATGTGGCATAAAACATAAAATTAGCAATTTGGAAAGAGTGCACAGTCATGAACTTTCGCACAACTGTGCATTTTCACGATGCTCGGCGAATTCTGATAATGCACAGTCAAATAAAATCAACATTTCGGAGGCAAATCAAAGTAGGGAGCAGCAAGCATCATTCTTAGAAGTCTAGAGGTGATTCTAGAGGTGATTTAGGCTTAAGGAGGGGGATACATGGAGTTTTTATTGAAAGACCCATCACAATGCAAGATCGGACGTCTACATTGTCAAAATACACAATAAAGAACAAATAGGAAAATTTAGAATTATGATTATATTGTTTTCTATCTACTTTTTGTATATATGGATATGATTTCGTGTTCGTCGCTATATAGTTAAATTTTTTGTTATTATTTAGGCTAGATGAACCTTAGTTGATACCAAAATATGTTTTGATTATTTTGTGAATGCAATTAAGTTGGTTGATTATTGTGATCCAATTATTAGTTTTATTATTGTCTTTTAATTTGATTTATTATACTTAAATCTGATTTCATTCTTAGCGATTGAGAAATCCTAGGTTTGAATAGATATACGATAATTAGAAAGAGTTTATTGCAATCCTAAAGACAGGGTGACATAAATCTTCTAGAATAGAGTTAAACCTATTAGAGAAATTCATAATACGGTAAAGCAATCCTATAAGATTTAAACTTACTAATTCGGTTAGAAACTTTAGGATTAGTTGTTAATAAGTTCAAGGTCAACTACTAGCATACCTTAGGAATTTTCATGGTCCAATTAATCAACAACATAATTGCATAACAAATAATCAATCAGTTAAAGGTTTAGGGGGATTAGATGCCTAGATACTAATTAATTGATATTAGTAACTAACTTAGTGATCTCACAATTCTTTGCTTAAATTGCACTGCTTGTTTACTTTATTTGCTTAACTTTAGTTTCCTTAATTAAAAACCACAATCAATTCTTAGGCTACATAATAGAATAACAATAATTACTAATACTTACCGTCCTCACAGGATCAACCTGTATTTGCCAGTACTAGTTACAACTACACCATGCACTTGCGGTATTAAATATTGACTACTCACAAATTATGTCAATCAAGTTTTTGGCGTTGTTGCTGGGGATGGTGGCACTAGGAACATTTTAGTTTTATTAATCTAGTCATTTCTTTTGTTTATTTCTTTTGCTTGATTTGTTTTTTTACTTTACATTATTTAATTTGTTTTCATTAGTTAGGTTATTTCCTTAGTTTAGGCTAGACTCCAGGTCAGTTTATGACTCGAAGTAACATTAAGAACTTATTGGATGTAGATCCTAAGATTGAAAGAACTGAGCGTAGGACTAACCTTAGGGAGTTTGAACTAGATCATTGAATAGAGGATTTGGAAGGTCACGCAGACACCGAGGGATCCTGCAATATCATAGACCAACCACAAACGATGTTCAACTATGCTAGGCTAAACTTAACTAGAGCGGAATCTAACATTATGAGGCCGATTGTGTAGGCAAACAACTTCAACATCAAGTTGAGCATCATCTAGATGGTGCAACAGTAAGTCCAATTTGATGGACTCTGGGATGAGGATCCTAACGTGCATATCCCTAACTTCTCAGAGATCTACGATAATTTTAAAATAAATGGAGCAACTAACAATGCCATCAAACTGCGTCTATTTCCTTTCTCTTTGAGAGCAAAAGCAAAGCAGTGACTTAATTCTATGTCACGTTTGTCAATAAACACCTGGGATTAAATAGCTGAAAATTTTTTACTGAAGTATTTTCCTTCTACAAAGACTGCGAAGTTGTGGAAAGACAACTCTTCATACTCCCAAAATGAAGGTTAATCATTGTATGATATATGGAAAAGATTAAGGAAATGCTTCGACAATGCCCACATCATGGACTGCCTCTATAGATGCAAACCCAAACTTTCTATAACGAGATAAGTCAGAGTACTAGGCAGTTAATTGATGCAACAGCTAGAGGGACGTTAAATAACAAGACACCTGAAGTAACCCAAAGTTGACCGAGGACATGGACATGAATAACAATCAATGGTTCTCAACTAGAGCATGAACCACTAATAGGCCATCTAGAGTTTACAAAGTAGAGTTGTGACTTAACTGGCGAGTCAAGTGGAAGCCTTGAGTAAGAAGATAGACAGAATCACTATGGCTCTATAGGAAAGAATGATGCAATACGAATCGTGTGGGTTATATAACCAAGGACAAGAGTGTCGATTAGATTAACCCAAACACGAAGATTATTTAGGGAATGCTTCAAGACCCTAAAATAATCCTTACTACAATACATACAATCCTGGATGGAGGAACCACTCCAACTTCTTATAGGGAAATCAGGGACAATAAAGGAACAACCCTCCACCTAGATGTCAAGCACAAACATCACAACCGAGGAAATTGGGGATGGATGAGCTAATACTAGAATTTATTTAAGATTCAAAGGCTAAGCACCAGAAAATAGTAGCATCTATACGGAACTTAGAAATAAAATTTGACCAACTGGTCAAATCAATGGCAGAGAGACCTAAAGTGAGTTTGCCAAGCACCGCTAAAACAAATCCAAATGAGAGGATAGTGGTAATCACACAGGCCACTGAAAGAAGCTTAAACAAGTAGAAGAAGAAGCAGAAGAAGAAAAGGAAGAAAGACGTAAAGATAAACTAATGGAAGTCCTTGCTAAAATGAAAGCTGATCGACATGAATTTGAGAGTAAAGAAAAGACAAAAAGTGGTTTCATAAATGGAGGGACATTTCAAAGAGAGCTTCCAAAAGAAAAAAGAAAGGGTTACATATTAGAAAAGCGTTATTGAACATGTCATGCAGAATAAATACAATCTGAAGAGAGTCAAGGATTATCAACCTATTCCATAGGTGCAAAGAAAATCAGAAGAAGCAGCGTTGAATGAGATCTTAGACGTAATAAAATAACTAAAAAAGTGGCTTACCCTTATTGAATCTGTGAAAGAGAGGTTAGTAAACAGAGAGGAATGAAAGAAGTTAAAGAATGAAGTGTCAGGCAAAGCGAGCTCCAACGAAGTGGCAACACTACTAAAGAAACAAACTAATCCAGGGAATTTTTATATTCCTTGTAATATCGGTAGTGTCAAAGTGGATAAGACTTTTGCAGATTTAGGAGTCAGTATAAATATGATGCCTTACACTTTATGAAAAAAGATGGAATTAGGTAAATTAACCCCAACTAAGATGTGTGTGCAAATAGCTGATAGATCACTTTACCATCCTATGGGCATAATCAAGGATGTGCTGGTTAAAGTTGAAAATTTTGCCTTTCCTACTGATTTTACCATCTTAGACATTGATGAAGATTTAGAGATACCTACTGTCCTTGGACTACCATTCTTAGCTATCGCCAAGTCTTATATAGATATTGATGGGGGCGAGTTAACTCTGAGAATAGAGGACGAGAGGGTTACATTTAAAGTCTCCGATGGTAGGAAAAATCCCTTTGAATTGGTAAACAATATCAAGATTAAGGAATCTTATAAAGAAGCTTTGCAGGATTCTATTCACAAGGATCCACTAGTGAAGCCACAAACTCAGAGGAATAAACTAAGGAAGAAAGGTAGGAGGAAACGCAAAAAGGTAGTTTATTTACAAGTGATGAAAACTATAGTTAAGCTATAACCATATGATTTAGTTAAACCACCTAGAGTAGAACAAGTACGTCGAGCTAGTGAAGGTAAAAGAAGCTTTGCATAGGAGGCAACCCATGATTATATTTACTTTGTTTTAGCTTTTTTAAAATTAGGTTTTTAATTTTGTTTTAAAGTGTTTTTCAATACAAGTTAAGCATCTCGAAGAAATTGTGCATAATTATGACCTAGGGGTAATTCAATTGGTGTTTTAACAATGACGTGCAAGGATCATTATGTTATAAGTTAAAATTTGAAGTTGCACGACTCAAAGAGGACATTAAAATTATTTTGTGCATTTCATCGTACAAAAGCACGATTCACAGTAAATTTAAAAAGTGTATGGCCTGATGCACGATTGTGCACAAGACCGTGCACTTTCACAATGTCTTAAAATGACCTAATTTTTCAAAATTCTTCACCTCTCCTCTTTCCCTCTCAAAGCCGACGTTGCCCCTCACTATATCAATCCCATTTTTTGCATTTTTCATTCAATTTTATCAACACCCACGCAAGTTTCCATGTTACTTTCATTGTTTATGCATGATTTATTGTGTGCTTCCTGTCATTTGCAGGTTTTTCAACCAAAAATGCTAATTTCATGATTTTGGGAGTTCTAGGGAATTTGTGCTTTTACATGCTTTCTTAGTGTCTAATGGTCGAATTTAATCTTCACCCAATCATTTTTATTATCAGATTTGAGTCATTGCATGTGAATTCGGTTTAAATTTGAATATAATTGCAAAACTTATAATTTTTCCATTTCATGCATTTTAAATTGCGAAATTTTTATGTCTAATTAGGTTAGTTAGTTAGTTAGTTTCAACATTGATTAAGTATGAGCTTGTGTTTAATTTCATGGGTGTCGTATTTAATGGCATCAATTTTGTACAATTTTTTCTTTCAAGAATTTAATTCCAATATTAGGGTTAAATTTGTCTTTTAAAAATTAAGTCTTTTAATTTGTCAATTACACAATGTCTAATTTTAATTTTGGAATTAAATAGTCATTAAGTGATTTTTAATCAATTTTATTTAAGTACTTATGTCTTTATTTGCTGTAAATTTGAAATTTTTTCATTGTTTAATATTTTGTAATTAGTTAGTTTTCACAATTAGTACATTTTGAGCATAATTGAAATTAAGTGTGGGGAAAAGTATGCCTTAGAGATCGATAAGCTAGTTTCCTCATACTTGGATTTAATGTTTTAGGAAAAAATTCCATGCACACGACGAGAGAAAGAGGCATTGAGGTGAGTCCTCTACACCAGCTCAGCCCCTAAAGAGACCACATATCCTTGTAATCAACACCAAGTCTTAAGAAGAGCAATATCAAAGATTGAAGGATAAGAAATTTGGAGTCAATGGGGTATATTAACTAGGAGGCCTTGGAGCATTTTGGGTTAGCCCAACATGTGAGGGAGATAGTGAAGGTAGGAGCATGGTCCCAATTTTTCCAAATCATGGAACCATCTTATAAAGTGTTGACTATGTAATTCCTCTCCATATTTTTTGTGAAGAAGGGATGTTATGAAGGGGATCGTCCCAATATGGTTTAGTTTTGGCTAATGGGAGAGAGACATCAGATGAGTATCACGCAGTTCTCCATCACTATGGGATTATATGATTGAGATTATGTGGAGACACCGCACTACCGATAATTATGCATAGAATTGCCATGTGGGTGGTCTACACAACACTTTTGGAGCAGGCTCGACATAAAGGACGATTACAACTCGCGCATGTCAAAGGCTTCGACATCACGCAGTCCAGCACTTAGGTATATACATGGTAATCTGAGTCATATGTTGAATGGTTGAGGATAGCTTGGAGTAGTCGGTAATATAGATGTCTTCTACCTCTAGAGCATGAATGAGCAAGTGCCTATACATTTGGGACATGCTCTTATACAGTTCATCTAGCGCCAAAGTGAAGACAAAAAGGTTGGTACAATTCATGTTGGACCGTATATGACAAGGCTAGCACGTCGGATGGGAATTTTTGATTAGCTAACACCGATGCTAGAGATAACAACATGGAGGCACTCAATTTGACTATAATGCATAATATACACATAGTTTGTTAACATAGGGGACCCATGGGATACATATATCGACTTGTAGGGGAATCAGATGTATTATGTTCATTGAGGATAATGGCCAATTTTAAGTGTTGGGATGCGTTGACTAAATTTTTAAACCGAATTCTTCAAGTTTATTATAATCCTAATTATAAATTTCATCAATTGATATATTGAATTAGTTGATATCTATCCATGATTACTATATGTTGTTGGTGAATATTAATTTGAATTGGTGCGCAAAAGGATAATGGTTAAAATAAAATTAGTTTTCTAAGTCATATTTTTTGTAATTATTGAAAATTTTAAGTTGAATGAAAGTGCATATTATTTACACACATATACACATTTTTTGTGAGCTTTTGAGCCTAAGAGCAAATTTTCAAAGCTCTTGTTATTCTTTAATATGTGATATCGTGCATAGTAGGATAATTCTATAACTTGCTTTATTATGAATGTTGAGATCATATTTGTGAAAATTAGAAGCATTAACATGATAAAGGCATTTAGATTTACCAACTTACTTAGCCTATTTCTTTGAAATTACTATACCTTTAAATTGACCTTTAGGAATAACCCAGTTGAGCCTTAGCCTTTTTCATTGATTTTACCCATATATTAACCTTATTCCTATCTTTCTTTAAATACTTGTTTATCATTTTAAACCTCGAAGGTTATTTACTTTATTTGTTTGTTGAGAGTTGAAATTGGTAAAAAGTCCAATATCAGTTTAATTATGGTACTGAATGCTCGAAATATTTTATTGTGATTAAAAAAGAAGAGCATATAAAAGAAAAGAAGTAAAAGTAAGTAGTACCAATAGAGTTGCATTGAAAGGACCTATGTGTGTTTTGTAAACAAGTCTTATAATATTTCTTATAGTAAATTTCCTTCACGATCATACCCTACATAAGCCCCATTACAACTTGTATAAAGAACTTTTTATTTTTGTTTATATTTTGTACATAAGTGGTGGAGATGTGATTTTACTACAAGTCTGGTAAGAATTCTGCTATGCATGGATTGAGAGTCTTGAAAATTTTCACCCTAAACACTTGAGTGCATTGAGTGAAATCTTGGTGAGAGTGTGAAGAGGTATGCGTTTGATTTCAACACAATTGTTCATGTGATTACTATTAATATTACTTAGGAAGTTAATTTTAGGATAACTTGATTCTGCTTGTATATTAATTCTATTCTATAGAATATGATGATGTATAGTATAAATGGATAGGTTGAAATTGACGATGGATTGATGTTGTAAATTTATAATTTTGATTATAGTTTGCTTAAGGATAAGCAAAAACTTAAGTGTGGGGATATTTGATAGATGGTTAATTAACTATATTTTTACCTTATATTTAATGTATTCTTGTTTGATATTTTATACTTTTGGTATATATTTGGTACTTAATTGGTTTCAAGTGCGTTTATAGAGTATAATTGCCTTCACAGACTTAAGGGAGAAGAATTCGACAAAAACACGACGTAAAATAGAAAATTGGCAATTTGAAAGGAGTACTCGACAAATTTTCATTATGTACAGTCCGATGCATGGTCGTGCAAGAGACCATGCACAACCCAAAAGCCTAGATTTTTATATAAAATCAACGTTATGGAGGAAAATTAGAGGAGGAAGCGATAGGCATCATTATTAGACGTCCACTTCTACTGACTAGAGTTACTATGTCATTATTGACTTCATATCAATCAAATGCTCGAGCTACTACAAATGCAGCACCAAGGATACCTAATCCATGGACATTCCCAACACACCGACGAACTGACAAATATATAAGTGGACTAGGATACTTGGGATGAAAATTGTACTAAGTTCAGAATTGATATACTATTGTTTAAAGAAGTGCCAATTGACTCAATGTTCCTTTATCACTTTGTTTTCTTTGATCTCATGTTTTTCTTTTCTTTTATTGTGTACATTCGAGACAATGTAGATCTTGAAGTATAGGAAAGGGGTAAATTGACCTTTTAATACTATTATTATAAGGATAATCAAAAGTTTTAGTAAATTTTTAAATTTTGGGTCAATTATTAAGCTTATTATAGCCCTTATTATTCATTCTTATTAACTAGAATTCCAAGTTTGTTGTAATCAGTCTAAAACATTTTAGGTTGTTATTGACTACTGAGTTGAGTTAGTATACAAAATCATAAAAGTTGGAATAAACTTGTTATTTTAAGCCATATCTCTAGTAGTCATTGATATTATTAATTTTTTATTTACACGCATTAAGCCTAAATGTAAGCTTTTGAGCCTAAGAGTAATACCTCATTATATTATGATCCAATATTCTTTGTTAAGTGTTTATCATGCATTGTTGTATGATTCTAGAACTTGCTTTTAATATTCATGTTGAGACCACATTGTCAAACTAGAGGTATTAACATGATAAAGGCATATAGATTTAACGAGTTATTTTAGCCTATTCTTCTTTAATTATTATCTACCATGTTTTATTCCTCGGGAGAAACCAATTTTGAGATTTAGCCATTTCTTTGATTGGTAATAAGTAATAACCATATCATAAGCCAATTACCTTGTTATTATTTGAAAATTTTCATTTATTTTTGAACACTAAAGGATTTGCATTTACTTTATTACATAAAACTTGGATTATATTGAGGAATTTAAAATATAAGGTTTGTTTTGCTTGCTATTGTTGTTCTTACTAATCAATTAAAGTTGTTTCTTCTTAAGTGCATTGTTTTTATAATTGTATATTCTTTCCAAAATTGCTCAAAGTTCAAGTTTGAAAATTATTTGTTACAAGCATATCAATTAAAAAAAGAAGAAAGAAAAAAGAATTATGATTTTTGTTAGAGAGCGAGAAGAATTATTATTATGCCAGTTGAAATCTTTGCTTAAAGGATCTATGCTACAAAGAACCAAGTTTTGTGTAGTTTTGTTAGTATGAACTTCCTTCACCTTCTCCAAATCAGTATGGGAACTTTGCCTAAACCACTTCCAAATAATCATTCCCAATAAGACAAGCCTTCATTCCATTCTCAATTGGTTTAACCAAAGAACATCGAACATTAACCTTTTCCCTATCTTGCTTTCCACTACTGTTTATAACATTTGGACTGAAAGAAATACAAGAACATTCAAGGATGTTGCCATGGATGTGGAGAGCCTATACTCTAGAGTAATTTTCCAAGTTATGGAACATCTCAGCTCAAACACTGAGAAAGGTAAATAGGGGTAGAAATTATTCACTAATAACTTTTCTGCAGGTTTTCTAATTCAGGTAAGGTAACTGGAAATGTAACCCCTCTTGTGGCTAGAGGCAGCAATCACTCCTACCTCAATTCAGGAAATCATGAAGTTTTGGCAAGAAATGGTATCAGTAACATAGAGTTGCAAGTTTATAGTTTTTCCCTTATAGCCGATCTAGTGTCTTCAATAAACATGATCATAAGCTTCAACAGTAGGAGATCCATTTCCTACGGATGATCTATCAAGAAAGGTATGCAAGAAGAAGGCAACCATGACAGTGGACAAGGAAAATAGAAGAACTTTCTTACAATCTTCATTTTTAGTTATGCTGATTGCGGATTTGGTTATTTTGGGTTTAGAATATGATTGTTGGGCATTTTGTGTTGCTGGCATGTTTGTTGGTAAAATTTTGTTACTGGGTAAAAGAGTTAGCTTTCTAAGGCTTCTTGGTAGGAAGTTTGTGGAGGAGTGTTGTTGGTAGTGTTTGTTACACGATTTGTTCTAGGATCTTTATGAAGTTGTACTACCTTATTCCTTTTGGTAAGTAAGAGATTTCTGTTTAGAAAATCTCTATTTGTGTAAATAACACTTTCTTATTTGTATAAAATTTACTAATTTACCCAAAAAAATTCCTTCACCTTGTTACCTCTTTAATTATCCTTTTCATATCTTTACCAGAGCCTCATTACACCCTGTTTAAAAGACTATTTGACTTTTACTTCTATTTTACTTATTAGTGGTGGAGATGTGATTTTATTGCAAGTTTATGGTTAAGACTCCTTCTATGTATTGATTTAAGAGTTTATTATATTTTATAACCTAAACACTTTGAGAAAATTGAGTGAATCCCATTTAAGGGTGTCGAATTTTGTGCTTTTTATTTTAGAAAGATTATCAATTTGATTGTTGTTGATATTAGTTCATGGAAGTATGAAATATAGTTTAATTTTATACTGACTTGATTCATAAGATATGATAGTTTAGGGTGTGGATAGATAGGCTGAGATTAAAAAGGGACAAGGAAAAAATCAACTTAATCTTTGCCTGTTAATGAAAAGATCAGAGAGTTGAGCGCATAACTTCAAGTTTTTTAGTATAGCACTAAACGAATCCAATTCATCCTTGGGAAAAAGTAGAGTATCATTTATAAAGTACAAGCTAACAATCCTTAGTTTTCTACACTTGAAATTCTTTTCCCAACTAAAGGTTAACTTAATTAGTCTAGTTAGCACTTCCATCCCCAAAATAAAGAGGTAATGAGATATAGGATCTCCTTTCCTCAATCCTCTTATAGATTTATTTATATTTTAGGTTCTTTATTGATTAGACACTATAAGCAAACCCTATTGAATGTTAATCTTTGTTCCCATATCAATCTTGATAGAAATAACTTGTTAGAATTACAAACCTGTGAAAAAGGGGTGTTCTTTTCACCATCCTTGATCTATAAGACATGAGCCCTCTATTTCCAAATAGAGTGGTTATAATTAACTCTTATTATATAGTTTAATAATGTTGCCTTACCCTCCTCAATTAAATCCTTATAAGTCGGTGAGCTGTAGAGGTTTAATATACATTATAAAGTTGTTCCCTCTTTTTAGAAACCATAAGCTAAGAGCTCATAATTTTCCTTTTGTTAAGAGTGATAAGTGTGGAATGCATCGTGTTTTAGGGCATAGTTTGATATGTGTTTATCTGTTTATTCGATTGTTTAGTATGTGTTTTCGGTAGAATTGTGTTAGTTTGTGAATTAGTTATGTTTTAAGTGTTTTTTGTGGGTTTATAGAAGTATTTGAGCTTTATTATTATTATGTCTTTGAGGTACATTGATATGTTTGTTAGTATTTCAGGGTCAACATCAAAGAACAGATAAGTTTCGGAGACATTTGGGCTGAAACAACACCCCACGATTGTGGCCGATATCCCACAATCATGACAGAAGCATTGGAGACAACCCATGATCATGACTGAAGCCCAAGACATAGCTCACGATTGTGGCCCATTTGCCATGATCTTGACAAAAGGTTTATATATCACCCATGACCGTGGCTTGCGTCAAGCAGACGCACAGATACTCAGAAAAGTCAAAATTTGAGGGATTTTTTAGACCTTTTCGACCTCAAAAAACCCTAGGGCTGCCTAGAACATAAAAAGTATATAAAAAATAAGACAAAGAAGGAGAGGGAGTTTTTTTGCATCAGCAACTATTGGAAATAGAGAGAATTGGCAAGAGATTGAGAAAGAAACGAAGGAAGAGGGACGTAGAGAAGAAGCTGACTCGAAGTACTCCCCAGAACGGGAGGTTTCCCGACGTTGCTGCCTCCATCATCCGTTCAGATTTGGTTTCTAGTGTATTTTCAATTTTATTATTATACATAATTGGAATAGCCGTTAATGATAGGATTTTGTGAATGTTGAGGATGTCTAAACTCACCCTCGGGGATTTGGTTTTGAATTAACAAAATTTGATTTTTTATGTATTTACTAGATGTTTTGTGATTTAATTTCTGTAATTGCATAATTTGGTGATAGACTAAGAAGGTGAATTGAGTGAAAAATAGTTAAATTGGGCTAACAAGAGTTAGGTAATTTAATAGAACGAGAATTAAATCAAATCGATAAATTGTGCAAAGAGAGATCTTACAATAGTTTCTGATAGTTTATTAGATAACTTTATATCTAATTTGGATGGATTATTAATCGAGAGATTGCAATTCCCATAATCCGATTAGGGTTTATAAATTAGGATTAATGGTTATAACTCAAGAGATCGTAATCAACCTTAGGACTATCCAGAACCAATAATCCTTAGGTTGATTTGTGAGTGTCCGTTGTAATTTGCTAATTTGTTAATATTTTGTGATTGATTCTTAAATTGATTTGCTTAATTAAATTGCATTCCTGTTTTAGTTTATTACATTTGGGTTATTGTGAATTGTTTGGTCTTAGACTTTAGGATTAGATTATTCCTCCTCGTGGGATCAACACCTTAGGTACTACGCGAATGACCTATGCGTTTACAGATTATCGAGGTTAAATATTAAAACTTACATATATCAAAAAACCACAATCGAGTCTTTGATGCCATTGCTAGGGAGGTGATTAGTTTAGTTCTTTAGTCTAAGGATTTTTCACTATCTTTTGTTTTTTTTTTTTAAAAAGAGAGAGAGAAGTTTGGGGCGTAAAGTAAAGGCACAACAAGACATCTTAGAGTGAGAATGAGACATTTGAAGAGCTAGATACTAAGAAGAAAAAGAAAGAACAATGATGGAAAATAGATATTATAAGGAGCAAGGAACTTTTGCGAACTACAATGAGGCACAGTATGGTTGGGGAAGTAATGAACCTTATTGGACCATGTACACTCCAGGGAGGCAGAATCACCCTAATTTCTACTGGTCCAACAATTTAAGGACTTATTTAGGATGTCAAGACCTATTAGGTCTTCAGCAGGATGAGTCCAGTTTATGGAATTCTAAATTGGACAAGATCCTGGAAAAGCACACGGACATGCAAGAGGGTCAGAGCAGACTAGAAGAGCAAATTGATCAAGTAACGAAAAATCATGCCAATTCTATTCATAATCTAGAGATTCAAGTAAGACAACTTTGAAAGACTCTCTGAGAAATATGGAATTACATCAATGAAAGCAATATAAGGCTTTCACACTTAAGAATTGGGAAGAGCTAGAAGAACTAGTGGAACTTGAACCCCACCGTATTGAAGACCAAGAGGCGAAGAAAGAGGATGAATAAAAGAATGCCAACCCTTCCTATTATTCACCAGTTCTTGATATACCTTGTGTGAACATCGAGAAAAAGAACCTTATCCTTTGGATTAAAGATGACCAAGTGACATTCAACATGAATGATGTAGTAAAGGATCCAAAGGATAGTAGCTTATTCAAGATAATTGATGTGTTTGAATCTTCGAAAGAACAAAAGGATGTTGAACAGATGATGACAGACATCGAGTTTGAAGATGTTGGATCCCGCTTGAGTCTAGAATCCAACTCTTACGAAAACATGAAATGTGATCTTCTTCATTACTTTTTTTTCCACAATCTTCGGAAACATGAAACATGCACGTCTTACCCTGTAGGGTTAATTCATTTAACCCTTATAAGCCATCATCGGTTCATCAAAAATTCTCATAACATCTCAAGTCACAAAGTGTGAGCTCACACAGAAAAATCACAAAAATCACTATTACCTTCTTCGAAATGGTAGCTCTTAGTCTCTAGTTTATTTAGAGACAAGAACCACCTCATTCGGAGCTCTATAGCTCAAGAAATACTTAAAAATCCAAAGTATGTTAAGACTTTTTCAACCGACCCTCTCACTTTAATTCAATTCATCTTTTTCAAATTAATCTCAAAAGCTATAAATTTTTGTGGAGAGGTAGAGGAATGTCTTAGAAATCCAACGCTTCAAAAATCAGGTCAATTGGAGGTCGGATGGAAAAGTTATGAGCAAAAGAGTGGAGAGAGGTCGGATTAGGAGAAACAGGACAATAGTCGACTGGTCGAAGACTATTAGTCGACTAATGCAAGTAAAAAAAAATAACGATTAGTCGACTAGTCAAAGACTATTAGTCGACTAAGTCGACTATCCTGACCGACTGGAAACTCTTAGTCTTTCTTCTTCCTCCGACATCCCAACTTCCACAATTCATAACTTTTGACCCAGAACTCCAAAATTTATAAATTTAGTATCAATGGAAAGTTAAAAGTAAGCTCTACAACTTCCATGAAGAATTCAAAACCCAGTTCGACCTCTAAAGGATTCAAATTCCACCTCAAAGTGACTGTCAAATAAATGTTCACCTAAACAGTAACATCATTTCAAAACATCATAACTTTCTACTCCATTGTCCAAAAATGCCATACTTTATATCAATGAAAAGATAAAAAGATGAACTACAACTTTCATGTAGGAAACTTTGGCTAATTCTACCTAGATCGATATAGTTTTTCATTGGAAGTCAGAACATACAATTTTCCCTTATGAAAAACTTTGGAATTTTTCCCTATACAAACTTGGATTATCAAGAACATAACCATTCAATTACCAATTGGAATTCTTCAACTCTCAACCTCAATCCATTTGACCCTTCATATTCAACAGCATCTCATGCTTTATAACATTTCTATCTTACTTTTCCAAAATATCTCACATATGTATATATATATATATATACATCCACCATTCATACTCAAGATTCATAATCTCAAGTCATATCCTCCCTACACAATTTACATTTCAAAACCATACACAAGTCCATATTTCATTACCATCATAAGATAAATGTTCACAACTTTAATGGAATTCCAAGCCACATTACATCATCAAACTCAAAATCCAATACACAACAAAAGATACGAAAATCTCATAATTCCCAACAAGTGTCTAAAGTCTCATTTACATCAATCCAATTCAAAAAAACAACATATATATAATCAAACGAATGTCTTGACTTTCTTTCATCCGATCTCTTCCTCATCACCTGGAGATGGGAACGAGAGGGGGGCTGAGCTTAACGCTCGTGGGTAGCAAGTTTATAATCAAGATATAAGCAAAAACCATTGTAAAGTTCAAATTGAAATGCATGTCACATATTTTCAAATTCACAACTTATCAAGCAATTCATAACCATCATAAATCATGAATTCATCAACTTGTTACAAATCACGAGCACATAACACATCAGAATGGTTTGGGTTGGTCCAAAAATAGAACATACTACATATTTCCGCATAGCGGTCTTGTGTAGCCGTGAACTTAGGGGAGTCCGTGAGGAGCTCCATGCCACTAGCTGGCAGGCGGGAGAAGCCTTTTTGATAACTGCACTTGACATACTTAAGGGACCTAACCAAACCCATATAACATACATTTCATATCTTGAAAACGAATTGCGCAAAAGCACATTTCAAAAACTTGTTTATCATGCACATGACACATTTCATATGCATTCCTATCAACATTTCGCAACTCATTCAAACACATTCCTATACCAACATCAAAGCCATTTATCAAATCACCCATAAGCCACAAAATACAACAATTTTGGAACAATTTTGAAATCATTCCCATGTCACTCAAAGTCTATTCACAAAATTCATAAACAAAAACTTATGGCACATTTTGAAGCATTGTCTTTCATGAACACGAAATTTTCCAAAAACCCTTTTTTTTAGCAATTCAAAATTCATCATCAAAATTCCATACACCATAACATGTAACAATTTCTCAATTCAATCAAAAGCAATAAAAGAAACATTTATGAAGTAATTGAAATCATTTCTTTCTTTCTTGATTCAAAAGAAACAATTATGACTTATTACTCAAATCATAAACATGAAACCCACCTTAATTCCTTGCTTAATACTTGTTCAAAATGCATCCCCTCTTGCTCCTCTTGCCTCTCTTAATCTCTTTCATCAATGGCAAAAATCCCCAACTCAATGGACATTCGAATTGAGAAACCCATAACACATAATCACAAAATTGATCTTAGAAGATATAAACCCATACATTTCTTAAGCTATCTAAACCAAAACCCTTTAAAAAATCCAACAAATCAAGCATGCCCTTACCTTGATCCTTCACCAAATGAGGAGTTTCTTGGCTCATATGGAAGCTCTCATCTTCTTCCACCTTTTT
>JANZLH020063825.1:0-19186 GCA_026770325.2 Erythroxylum fimbriatum
ATATTTTTATTAAAGTTATGAACTTAATTTTTGTAGAATTAAATATCTAAAATCTAAATTACTATAAGAATATTTAAAGAAATACTAAATTTATACTCTTATAAATTTTTTTAAAATTATGTCCTTATAAATTATTTACACATAAATAGTTAATTTTATCAAATATTAAATAATAAATAATTAATATAATTTACTAGTCAAATTAGCTAATATAATAAACTATTTACTAATAACTAATAGAATCAATTAATAGCTAATATAGTCAGCTGGCTGCTAAATAAATCCCGAGAGTGTAAGCTTTACAGACGGGTAAGATTTTCTGTTATGTTCTAATCTAATGACCCTGTTTTAACTCCATCTCCCGTTTAATACGATGTCGTTGTTTGATAGGATTGAATCAAAATAATAATAACAGAACCCGGAAACGGGCAAGTGACAGGAACATAGGTCATAGGTGTCCAATCTACAAATCCTCTGGTCCCCACATCACATCTGCAAACAGATTCTCTGTATTAATTAACTAATTACTGCTTTATTTTAAAAATACAGCGTCTATGGTCTATACCTGTCACTTTTTACTATTCCAATCACGCTGCTTTTTTTATTTTTATTTTTGTTTTTTTTTTGTATAAAAAGAAAACGAACAAAGCAATTATACAATTAATCTAGGGAAGCAGATTTCCGGCAAATCCGTTAACAGAATAAGGTGACACTCAATGGGTGAGGTAGGAAAGTAGGTAACACCTACATCAAAGTATTTGACGTAGGTAGTCAGTCAGTCGGCGCATCGGTTGCTCTTGCGAAACACATGACGATGAACAACAGTCTAATTCCTGGTGAACAACTCATGGATACTCCGGACAATGGGATTAAGATGACTAGATCGCCGATCGAAAGAAGAAAGAAGACCAGCAACCGCTGTAGAATCAACTTCAAGTTCAATCCGTCGATGGCCCAAACTCCACGCCAGTGTCAGTCCAGTGTAGACACCCCAAAGTTTTGCGTCTATAGGGGAGCACCAACCGATATGTTGCGAGAATCCTCCTAGCTAATGTCTTGCACTATCACGTAGAAAGCCGCCGGTTGTGGCTGTGGCTGTGGACAAGGACCGTTTGGAGGCTCCGTCAGTATTGAGCTTGATCCAGCCAGTGGAAGGCTTGCTCCAACTGATGTTACGTTCTTGACGAGGTTAAGGTCTAGTAGGAACTGCTCGACTTTGCTACCTAACTAAGTCTCGGAGGATACCTACATAAGACAAAATAAGATAACGAGGTGAGGAAGACCAAGTAAATTGAGGATCCAAAAGAGACTTATTCTTCCATTGTCACAGGAACTAACGAGTAATGCCGAATAGGATTGCCCAATTGTGGCCAAAAATAATAAGATGATGGTGTTGGAGATTGTGGAGGAGCGACTCCCGATACGGCCTACTGAAAAAATCCGCGAACACTGCACGCTGCTTTCATCAAACTCTGAGAGTCAGACCCCCGTAAGTTGGACCTTACCCCATAGCCTTTTTTTTAGCCTTTTCAAATAATATGAGTTGGAAGATAATCATATTCATTTATTTTTTTAAAATATTACGAGTTATATTACATTTTTTAATGGATTCACATATTTTTGTTAAAATTTTGAAAATTGTAACAATGTTTTTTTTTCTTTACGTGAGTTCATAAAAAATAACCCTTTTATTAATTATAGATAATAATGTATATTATTATATCTTTCCGATTTTCATAATTAAGTAAAAGTTTTATTATGTCATAAAAACAATTCGTGTTTATTTGACAAAATATACTTAAAAATAAATAAGAAATAAAAAGTTATTTTTGTCTTTTATTTTATAAATTAAAATATATAATAAAGCCAATTTAACAAATTTAATATACAAGATTTCAAGTTTTACGAGAATATTAGTGAGAGATAACAATTTTACGCGCTCTTCCTTCTTATTGATATACATTTAAATGATATAAAATTCTTCGTTTTTCAATATAAATTTAATAATATACCAAGTTCAATTATTTGGATGGTGTGTGCAAAGTGGAAAAAATCAAGTTATTTTTGAGATAAAATTTTCTTTCCAATTTTATGGTATTTTATTTTGTTCAGTAAATTTTAACCATTTATTTATTAGGATCCTTTATTTATTTTTATGAGACTCGTACGAAGTCTACATAAATAAATTACTGAAATTTATTAGACGTAATAAGACCATAGACCTAGAAAGAAAATTTTAACTCGTTATTTTCTCCCTTTATAAAGGCCTTCTTCCTCCCAATAGCTCCCTCATCCCTCTCGCTCTTCTTTCACCTTCATCTACCTACCCTGAATCCCACCATTTTCAGGTAATGCTCTAAGGCATGGAAATCCCATATGGCTTCTTTGATCTTGATTCTCATCTGATATAATGTCTGATGTTATGTCCTTTGGAATCTGCAGAAACATGGTTTCTCATCGTCAGTGGATTCTGCTGCTTTCTGTTTTGTTTATGGCATGTGGCACGATGGGAGCGCCTCCAAGGAAGCCAATAGATGTCCCCTTTGGCAGGAACTACATGCCAACTTGGGCTTTTGATCACATTAAATACTTCAATGGAGGATCTGAGATTCAACTCCACTTGGACAAGTACACTGGTATACATTCTCTGTGTCACAAAAATAGAAAGTTCAAGCAGAGCATTTGAACTATTATACCAATGCCAAAATGTAATCTTTTTTTAATCATTTGGAAAGGTACTGGCTTTCAATCAAAGGGCTCGTACTTGTTCGGCCACTTCAGTATGCAAATCAAATTGGTTCCTGGGGATTCAGCTGGAACGGTCACTGCTTTTTATGTGAGTTACTTCTACTTGTTACATTGTTGAACTTGGGAGTGTAGTTCGGACTTTTTCTACAGGATTGGAACTTGTTTCAACTGGTTTTAGCTGGTCAAGCCATTGTCTTTGTTTTGTCTGCTGCCCTTTATTTAGATGATGTTACTTAGTTGCGTTTAACTCAAGAGCTTGAATGTTATATGATATACATTGTGTTACAGCTGTCTTCTCAAAACTCGGAACACGATGAGATAGACTTCGAGTTCCTGGGGAACAGGAGTGGGCAGCCCTACATCTTGCAGACAAATGTGTTCACGGGAGGAGCAGGAAACAGAGAGCAAAGGATTTACCTCTGGTTTGACCCTACCAAAACATATCACTCCTATTCTATCCTCTGGAACATGTATCAAGTTGTGTAAGTGTAGGAGTCCCCTCAAGTCAATTTAATCCGTCATTCTAGCTAATTTGCAGAAGACTTTTGCGTTGAAATTCGATAAAGTTTGTTACTTTCTGACATAATGAGCGAAAATTTCTCAGACCACTTTTGAGCTGGCCTACACTTTGAACTATTTCCTTATGATGTGACGTGTTTAAGAGGGCTTGGAAATTTCAGGTTCTTCGTGGACGATGTTCCAATTAGAGTATTCAAGAATTGCAAGGACTTGGGAGTCAAATTTCCATTCAATCAACCGATGAAGATGTACTCAAGTTTGTGGAATGCTGATGATTGGGCCACAAGGGGCGGGCTTGAGAAGACAGACTGGTCAAAAGCTCCATTTATAGCATCATACAAGGGCTTCCACATCGACGGATGTGAGGCTTCTGTGGAGGCCAAGTTCTGTGCCACTCAGGGCAAGAGATGGTGGGATCAGAAAGAGTTCCAGGATCTTGACGGATACCAGTACAGGAGGCTCATATGGGTCCGTCAGAAATTCACCATTTACAATTACTGCACTGATAGGGTCAGATATCCTGCCCTTCCTCCTGAATGCAAGAGAGACAGAGACATATGAACATGAGAAAGAACTCAATAATTAGAAGGCCACCCGGCGCTTGGAATTCTTACACGTTACGATTTGACTCCCAATTCCTTAATTTTCGATTTGTAAGCCTTTCAAAAGTGTCGCTGTCGGGTCCGGTTTTCTTCAACAGTTGGTTGCATGCCCACTATTCAGGGCTCTATATAAGAGATTTAAGTATTACCGTTACTGCATATCACCATCATTACCATTTATTTATGTTTGTCTACTGCTTTTGTATTATGTATCCCATCATAATATAAGAAAACCAAACCATTTCTTCTTGAGCGAGGATTTAATATTTACTATTACAACATATGTTGATCTATACCACGTTTGTCTGTATTATTCTCGTGATTGCATCTTGTTGACTTCGCCTGTTTTTTATTTCAGTCGTGTCTAATTGATTTGAAGGTAAAGAAAAATAGGTGTTCCATTTGATAGATTAGATTCTATGGCACCTCCCTTCTTGCCACATTGATCAAATACCATCCCATTTCTAATACCATCCCGTTTCTAGGTTCTCATCTTTTTGTCTTTTTTTTTTTTTTTAACACAAGGGAGACGACATAAGCCAGAAGCATCAGTTATATCCTTAAGCAGCAGGGTTATATAACCTGAGGGAAGTTCCTGAAGGTACATGAACTTAATCTGATATAGACTTGTAGATTTAGTCAACCAGTCAGTACATTTATTTCTTTCTCGAGAGACATGACGCGACTTCACCACTTAATTAGTCTCTAGTCATTAGGGATCTGAGTTTAACTCTATCCGACCACATCTTAAGTTTCAGGCCAAAAGAAGACCCGGATAAGCACCCCACAACTCTGCCTCAAAGGGAAACAACAGCTAATATCATGGGCAAATCCACCTAAACAAGCACCAGTAACATCCCTCTTTAATTTCACGATGACACAACAAAAGAAACGATATTCCTTCCTGAAGAGGAATAGCATCGTTTAACAGTTTTAAATTTAATCTACAGCCATCACAAGAAAGGAACATTAAGTTGCTTGCAGTCGTTTGAATACTTAGCTTAGTACCATCATAGTCTTTAGCAGCTTTAAGAATCTCAGGCATCCATAATCCCACCACTAAATATTCGGTTCCCACTTCCACCATTTATCTTTTTGTGTTGTTGGGTCGTTTGTTTGCTTTTGACAATTCGAAGCAACTGTTTAAAACAGATACGAGGACTATGAAAACTAAGCAGGATTACATGTTCAGCAGACTGTTTCAGTTTCAGTAAGACCTCAGTGCCATTTAGGAGGAAGGAAGTAAAAAGATTGTGGAATTTACTTCGTCAAGTGCCAAATCAAGCTTACATGTGAAGGTTTTTTAATCGGTTTTTGAAACCTCATCTTTCAGATATTCAGAGCAATGGCAGCGAGCAACTGGGTGGTTAAAATTAGTGAACAACTCGAAAGCATGGTCGATACGTCAACAGAGATGGAGCATTGGAGAAAACGTTCAATCTACAAAATACCATCATGTGTCACGGACTTGAACAGGAGAGCCTATAGCCCTCAGGCAGTCTCCTTCGGTCCTTACCATCATGGGAAAGATCATCTAAGGCCAATGGAGGAGCATAAGCACCGAGCACTCCTCCATTTCCTGAAACGATCAAGGAAACCTCTACAACCGTTTGTTGAGTCGTTGAAGGAAGTCGTGCAGGTTCTGAAAGATTGTTATGATCAACTTGATGTGTCATGGCAGGAAGATACGGATGGATTTCTGCAGCTCATGATTCTTGATGGTTGTTTCATGCTCGAACTCTTACGTGTTGCAACCCATACCTTGGATGATTATGCTACCAATGATCCGATTTTTAGCACTCACGGAAAGCTCTATATCATGCCATACATCAGGCGTGACATGTTGATGCTCGAAAATCAACTACCAATACTGCTACTTAATAAGCTAATTGCAGTTGAAAGTGACAAGGCAAAGGTACGTTATTCTGACAACTACCCAAGTACATTCTCTCTGCTGTTTGATTTTTGAAATACCAAATTGGTTCTTCTTCTTCTTCTTCAGGACGAAGGCTTTGTGAACAAGCTGATACTCAAGTTCTGTTTTTCCAGTAGTACCCATTTCTCAACCAAAGATAAATGCTTGCACGTACTGGATGTATACAGGAAAAGTATTCTCTTTGAGGAAAACCTGAGCAAGAAAACGAGTGGCCATAGATCATCAGGCAGAGCACGCTATCAAGGTGATTCTGATGATATCATAAGGTCTGCAACAGAACTGAATGAAGCAGGAATCTGGTTCAAGAAAAGTAAAAGTCGAAGCCTGAGAGACATCTCATTTCATGGCGGGGTTCTTAAGCTTCCGACGATTGTTGTAGACGATGCCACCGAGTCCATTTTTCTGAATTTGATCGCCTTTGAGCGATTGCATGTAGGTGCGGGCAATGAGGTGACGTCCTATGTCTTCTTCATGGACAACATCATAGACAGTGCAAAAGATGTGGCTCTTCTTCATTCCCAAGGAATCATACAGAATGCGATTGGAAGCGACAAAGCTGTGGCTAAATTGTTCAATTCCCTTTCCAAAGATATCACTCTGGATCCTGAAAGTAGCCTGTATGCGGTTCATAAAAAGGTGAATGCTTATTGCAAAAAGTCCTGGAATGAGTGGCGAGCCAATCTGATTCACACCTATTTCAGGAATCCATGGGCAGTCATGTCCCTAATTGCTGCTGCTTTCCTTTTTGCACTTACTATTGCTCAGACTATATACACTGTTTACCCTTACTACCATCCAAGCGAGCCGTCTCCTTCTCGTCCAAACTTACCTTCACCTAGACATTTCCATTAGGCTCTCTACAAGAAAGAAAAAGTGTGACAAGTTCATTATATATGCTTCTTACTCTCTCCACACCCAATTCTCTGTATGGTGTGCTTGATGAACTTTGACATGTTCATTACATTACTCTCTTCACACTCAATTCTCTGTATGGTGTGCGTGCTTGATGAACTATCATTGACATGTTCATTACATTACTCTCTTCACACTCGATTCTCTGTATGGTGTGCTTGATGAACTATCTTTCGATGCTTCCAGGTTGATACATAAATTCCCCCATATAGTTGCCATCTACAATATTAATAACTGCAGATCCCATTTCTCACTTGCGACTACTGACGGATAATGCAATAGGTGATATTAAAATGCCAAGAGATTCGTCACCGTTTGACATGAAGCTGCATACATGATTGACAACAAGATCCATATTACCATCACCTAATAAACATTTTAACCCCATAAGAAGGGCCTCTTCATCAAACTTTATTTCTGCACATATTTGTATCACAACATTGTCTCCAATGAAGAATTGGATGAGATCAGAACTCGTTTCATGTTTAATGTATTTGTATATGAGCTCCGAGTCAAAATCTTTACTATGAAAGAGGAATCCACTGAGGTCGTACATTTTTCCCAAATTTGTGAACAAGTTCAATCGCTACTCGTATGTAACTGAGGAAATGCCATATTTCATTTACCGAGGAAACAGTAAGCAATAAAGGATCTTATTGCTCCCATCTTGTAAAGCACTCTGAACCAAAGTCCTTCATATGCTCCAAGTAAATGCAACAAAATAAGTTGAGTTATCTTCAGGTGGTGAGGACAGTAACGAGTTAGAAGTTGCTTCTTTCCCTGTCTGCTGCTGTTGTTCATCTTCCAATTCCTATTAACCCAAGCTGCAAGAGCAGGAAGTTAATGACATTTGAAACAAGTGAAAAGAATTAATGTACAGGAAGTGAACAGCACAAAAATAACCAGAGAAGGAATAGTACAATGTTGTTTCCAGGCTGCTTCCAATAGAAACCTTGGAGGACTACTGGCAAGATATTGCAAGCTGCAAGCACATATAGCATCAATGCATGCATCCCCATCCATTCCAATACCAAGGTAATTCGCCTATATCCATACATATCAACCTGTGCAAGAAAACGATATTGTTAGTTTTAATGAATTACTCGTATCATAAGCTCTTAGTATGTATAACATAAGAAATTTTCCAACCAGCACGTAGATTCCAACAAACAGAATGCCAGCAACTCCAGCAGTGAGACACATGTAACTGAATGTGTAGAGAGCCTTGTTGATGTGCATTCCTATAACAAGAAAGATTGCACTTCTCATAGGATGTAGCCAGATACAATAGAAGAAAAATACAAGGGAAGAAGCAGCTTAATTAATTACTTACCAAAGAAGTCCAAGATCAGCCCAAACAGGATGAGAAATATTGACGGGATCATCCAGTGACGTATTCTATCGTTATGACCCTGCATAATTGCAGACAGTAGCGTAAATAGAACTTTGAAGAGAATGGACGAACAAAATTACATAAAATATGAGACTTCAAAAATCTTTCACCTTGAAATGAAGGACAATATGCCCGTAGTGCAAACCAACCAAACACGTTACAATTGCCATTACTGAACTACAAGCACAGACACAGGGATTACCAAGAAACCTTAACAAGAGAAGAAGATCTAACTTCCAAGTCAGAAACCAAGTTTTACTTGCTATCTTCCCATGTTTATCAGCTGGTACTTTGCTACCAGCTGTTTTGTAAAGCAAAAATTATAGCATGCATTATTAATGCCGGAAGGTATTACTCTACAACAAAGTTTCAAGCCAACCTCAGGAGTCCTTCAGGATCAAAAGGCGCTTCACACCATGAAGGAGCATTAAGGGGCAATGGGCCATAATCTGGAGAATTTAGACTGCATTCCTGTTCAATGAGATGCAAATTACATCAATACTAGATAACTTGCTCAATGACTAGAAGAAATTAGGGAACTAGAACTAGGACAAGTAATTAAAGGGCTCATATTAACAACCTTTGTTCGTGCATAAACTGGCTTTTTGTATAGATGTTGAGTTCCTAGTAACACACGATCAATCATTCCAACAGCATTACAAGCTGGACTGGTGTCCCCCCTCACTTCACATTTCACCTTTTAGTGAATATTTATAAAAGATTATTTCAAGCCACTCATAAAGCAAGCAGTAAGTGCAGATAAAAAAATTTCTTGACTTGGAAATAGTCAAGCTTCTAAGTTATTGAGGTAGGAAAGAAATGAAATGGAGCTCACTGAAAGTATCTTGGGAGCAGAGGAAGGCTCTCCAAATGGAAGCTGAAACTCCCAATCATGAACATACAAGCCATACATCAAGGCAAGATATAGAACAACTAGCACCAAAGCCATGATCCTGAGAAAGAGTATGCCAATTACCATAATATGGATAACTTAATTCACAAATAATCTTAATTACAGCAGATGCCAAATTTCATGTTTGAAGCACAACCAGTAATTTTACAATAGTTATATGGCAAGTCAATCTTTTTATGAGATAACCCCGTCCGTGAGCCTGAGGGTTTGCTGTCGCATCAATTAGAATAATCGTGGGATAAATCAAAGTGGTTACCATTGGAGTCTATATTTCTTCAGTGCAGATGTAACTGAAGTATCCGAATCATCCCCTTTCAGCCAAATCTCACATGCTGCAGCTACTAAATATGCTATTGCTATTCTCTGAGAGAAAAAAGAGGCATTAATTATACTACTTTGAGAATTTGCATAGCCTGAAGTTTGTACAGAATTTAGCTATAGCAATAATGCAGACTTGATATGGCTAAAAAGTTGATTTAGGTACAATCAATTCCCTCAATAGCATCAAATGATTTCAATTTGCTAGACTTTACAAGCCTAAACTGATCAGACTATAATGAAAAGGAAGGGTTAGGACAGATAAGGGTAGGGTTAGGACTGATAAGTAGGCATACCTGCAATATACCCGTCCACCTTATTCGGTCAATGTCAACTCCATAAGTTAAATCACTGAGGCCGTGCAAAAAACCCCCTGGACAGATGTAAAAGTAGAAACTGTTGAATATCTAACATGAAAGTCTGGTAACACTGCCCTCCTTGGTTCTCATGAAAATGGAAACAATAACAAAGAAATTAAGCGAGTGCTCTACAATGCATAATGTAGCTGTTAAAGAGGATCACCTTGGAGAAAAAGTCCTAAAAACAGTAGTTTGAGTGCTCGCATCGATGCTTTTCTAGTGGCAACGGCTTTGCAAGACAATTTCTGTGTGTAAGAACAATAAATAGAATAACTGTATAAGAAACGTAGGAATGTGATTGTGTAGGAACTTTTAGTGTTGTTGTGTGTTATGTCTATATGATAAAAGCATAAGAAAGAGTACCTTGTAAGTGAGTGCAAGGGAAACACCAACAATGAAGAGGAAAAATGGCATCACAACATCTGCGAGCGTTAGACCATTCCAAGGTGAGTGATTAATCATTGGCAGCAATCCACCAGCATCATCCACAAGAATCATAAGCTGCATTTTAATGTTTGATATCGACAAGTAAGACGATCATTTTAGATATTTCAATCCAAAAATTAGACTTTACTGAAAACATATGTCGCCATCACAACAGGAGTCGTGGCTAAAGGAAAGAAGTAAAATTAATTTCAGTCCCTGTTCATTGATGTTGTCTGTCGTTTGACTATATTGGAAATTCTCGATGAGATTAAGGTGCAATATATAATATGGTTTGAACGCATTCACTGGAACTTAACATCGGCTAAGATTTTCCGAACATGTTGGAGAAGAGAATAAATGCACATGTAAACTTCCAACCATTTTGGGATCAACAAAATCTGGAACTAATTTATTAGAAAACCAGACGGATATGGGAATAACCGTAGGCAAAACACAAAAATAGAATGGTATATAGACTTGAAAATTTGTTTCAGATACATACATGGAAAAAAGAGTGAATATAGATATCGTATTAAAAGGAAAGTCTTTCTGGAGTTCTGCTTAATCAATTTAACAGGTGGGGAATCAAAAACAAAGCAGAAAATCAAAAACTGGGTAATGGACAAAAAACAATTTTTGTTTTGTTCTGTGAGTTTTACGAATTACTACAAAGTTGGTAAGAGATATTTTTACTCATCGGAGTAAATCAATCAAACAGATCCCCCATAACAGGATGTACGAGATCTGCAGAAAACGATGGAAAAAAAAAACACAAAAAAATGGAAGGAAAGGACACAGTAAGGACAAGAAAATCTAGTTACCGCAACAGCGAGTCCTCGAAAAACATCGAGCGAAACTAAACGGCCGGTCTGGTGTTGTTGATGTTGGTGGGGGTTTGAATGTGGAGAAGAATGGTTTAAGAATTTAGTTTCTTTCATAACAGGAAGTTTGCGGCTTCGATCGAGATTGGCATTGTATCCGGAGTCGGAGAAAGAAAGAGCCAATTCAACGTCTTCTTCTTCATGATGACGGGATTCACCCACTTTTCTCAAAGACGGCCTCTCACCTTCTGCTTCTTCATCATAGCTTTTAACAGGCTCATAGCACGTTGCCTTTGGCCCTTCCTTACTCATACCTACCAAGAGATGATATAACAAAAAAAAACCTGATATGAAGATGGTTGTTTGTTGATTTCTCTGTATCTCTTCTTTCTTTGAACTCAATGAAGAGCAGTGGAATGCACCCTTTTTCTGTATCTGTATTCACAAGAGAAAAGCATCCACAAGTGTGCATCTATATTATCTTCTTCTCATCTTTCATCTTCAGCCTCTGCTTTTATAACTTGTGTACTCGCAATGACTGTATTATATTCTATATTTCTAGGTAGAAAGAGTTAATGTATGTCCTATACTCCTACATACTAAACCGCGTCGACCATAAAAAAAGAGGAGAGGAGAGGAGCCACGGAAAAAAAGAGAAAAGAGGCGGTGATAAGATAAGGGAATAAAGGCGGGGGAGAGTAACGGATGGCAGTGTATCAGTTGCCGTATCCGCTTCCGATTGAAATATAACCTTTTTACCTTTTTATTTTTGGACTCTAGCTCGTATCGTACTCTTTTACTCCCCTGACAGGTGTCGGCGACAAGTATTCAATACATAATTTAAGATTTACAGGTATACTCCACTTCTCTTTCTTACCATTGTGCTCCTTTTTGACATCCTCAGGACTAGAGACGTCCAAGTCTACGTTTCCTTTTGTTTCGTAGTACATTGGACACGAGCTAAGTTGAAGTCATAGGGTTGGGGAACCTAGTAGAGACCTAAGGGATCGATTAAACTAAGGGATTTGATTAAACTAAGTGTTCAAGTCCAGTGCTGTGCACGTCTCCCTCTCTCCTGTACGAGGGGTTTATATCCTCTTTCTCAAATATCCCGTTATAATAATCCAAATACATAGGTGTGTTGGGCGGGGGTTTTCTTGATTTAAGTGAAATTACAGGTTTGAATCGCCCTTATGTATACAATTATTTAAAACTTGAAGTTAGAGTTTTGCCTCCTGCAAAGAACCTATCCGACTTAAGCGATGATTAGTCTAAGTGTTGATGACTTAAAGGTACGTTTCCATAGTAAGGACTCTTTTAAGACACCTCGTGAGCAACAAAAAAAAACAGTTACAGTCTAATTTTAGTTTCAAAACTAAGTAATTTTATATGTAAACGCTTCAAATATCTTATTACATCCTTATTTTTTTGGTCTTAAAATAATGTCGTTTTATGTGTGAATGGTTAGAACAAAGTATACGAGTCCCATAAAAAAATGTAGCATATCAACTTTCTTTGTAGTCATAAGATCAATAAAATAAAAAATTTAAGATTTAAAAATTTAATTGTTATAGAATCGACTAAGATTTAATAAAATTAAAGAATTTAAAATATAATTAAAAAAATTTCTTATTCATCTAAAAATTTAAAGTTTAATTAAAAATTATATTATTAAAAAATTAATTGATTTATATAAACTTATTAATTAATAAAATTAATCAATTAATTAATAAATTTTAACAAAAATTATTAAAATAAATCGAATCGAAAAATTAAACGGTTCAAAAACTTTACGATTAAACCAACTAAACTGATTGGGTATTTTAATTATCCACCTTAAGAGAATCTATAAAAAAATGGCATATATTCCCCTCACAATAGATTGACATCTAAGTTGAACTAAATCTAAGATCTTTTCGAGATTTGGATCCCATATTTAGAAAAAAAACAAAATTAAATTCAAATTTTAATTTCATTTTAAGTTAATTAATTATAACTCAATTAAATCAAATTTGAGTTAATTAAATTTTTATAATTAAAACTTAACCACATTAAACACGATCATTCACTTTCAAAAGTCACCCTCGCATTAGTTAGTTCCAAGTGCGTGTTCTCTTTAGTTTACGCAACTCCAATTAGATTAGTCCAAGTCATTAGAATCCTAAGCCTGAAAAAGAAACTTTACCTTTGGCAGATACCAGCTTTGACATGTATGAGTCATGTTTCATTCACCAAGTAAAGTGATACAGGAACACATAATAAACGTTCCCTTCTAAAAGTGAGTCCAGATCTTCTGCTTAATATTATGATATTTTATTGTGTCTAATAAATCTCAGCCATTTATTTATGTAGAGCCCGTATGGAACCCGTGTGAATTCCGCAAAATAAATAGTTGAAATTTCATGAGACAGAATAAGACAGAGTAAAACTAGGCAGAAGATCTGGTTCCTCTAAAAATGGCCTAGACTGACTGTACAGTTGTACGAGAGAGACTATGACATTTCACACCGTACCTTTCCAGGAAACGGATTCCCTACCACACTTTGAATGGGTTTCTTCGTCAGCAAACCGACAGAGGTAAATGTAGATAAAAAAGGGGGTTGGGTTCTTGTTAGAGTAAAAAAAAAAAACTGATAAAAAGTCGATTCCTCCTTCCGCCGTAATAATAACAGCAGATACATGTGAAGATCAATCAACAGAAAGTAGCTGCAAAGTGGGCGGCAAAGTATATATGCTGAGCTGATGAAGCACAACTTTATTTGCTTCACGTTTTCATCAAAGTTTTCTCTTTTTTCTTTCTTTTGGTCACCAATTCCGAACTTCACAATCTTGGCTTCCCAATTTCTGCGACCATAAGATCCTAGGCAACATCAAATCCTCCTTTTGAAATGTTTTAATTGGGCCACTGGCACTGCGTCAAATACAATGACAGCTTTCGTATGGCAGAAAAGTAAAAAAATTTAATGCATCCCTGCCCCAGCACGGCTGATATTTTCCTCTACTTTACTTTGCACGGCAATCACAATAAAGAATTACCATCCCAAAAAAGCTGCGACCATAACTCATTAGTATCATTTAATGAGACATAAAACCACCCATCCGATCTGGTACACCACTTTCAACTCCTCCCTACAACATTTTGAAGTTTTCGAAGCATGGAATCTGTACTAAAATTGTCAGCTTAAGACAAAAGCAAAGACTTGGACCCAAGTTGTGCAAGTACGTGCTAGCATATTTTTTTTAAGACAGATACTTTGAAGATTTATGCGTACATCCATCCATGTCTGCATCTATTTGTTAACATAAGACAGCTGAAAAGACAAAGAGGTTATGTATTATTCTCAGTAGTACTTGAAGGAAAAATATCCTGGATCGATATCGCTTGTTTAAAACAATTGAACCAGTCCAACACTGTACATGCCAATCCAGACAGGGCACTACATGAGATAAATGCAGAACATCATTACAAGAGGTTGCAATCATAAAGATAGTACATTCAGTTCTTTCTTGCATAATTAAAGTTGTGTTACATATAAATATGCTAAGAAATCCTCCACATAAAAGCTTTTGTGTTTCTTTGTTCATATTTGAAACAAGTGATTAAGTTAAAAACCCGAGTTTGTGCAGACCTTTGTGCTTGGGCCGTAATGAATTATTAGAACTCAATTCCAAAATGTGAATTTTGCTAGGGACTTGAGAAAATTAACTTTTTTAAAAATAACTGAAAATCCAAATCGAATTGACCAGTACAGGGAGTACCAAATGTAAAAAGAAAAGGTCGCTCCATTAAATATACATTTACATGAATAACCATGATATGAACATATTATCAATACTTTTATCCCAATCACAAGCTAGCTTCTATGTGGTATGGGAATGGAGCAAGAATGCAGACGAAGCCATAATCCTATATTGTAGAATACAAGTGTTGTCGTAGCTTCGGAGGGTCCACCAACAACCCATTTATCTGCCACTAAAGGTGGTGCTAAGGCCACTAGGTGGTGCCAAGGCTATCTGGAAGTAGTCAACAAAATTCTTACAGGTAGCTTTTATCAGAAGCAAGGGCAAGGTAAAGAAAGGGAAAAGGTCAAGAAATACAAACAAAAGTACTTGCTTTCCCTTTCTTTTTGATGCTTTGAAATGCCGAGGACGGGCTTTTCACTTAAAGAAACCTTAGTTCATCGTTGGTGGTATAACAATTTGCACAATCTAGGAGGGGAGCAATGGACGGAAGAAAAGCTACGCATTTTATATATCCCAACAACATGAAATGTATTCCCCTTATTGTACGAATTTGTCCTCGTTACCATCACCACCAAACAATATTCCTGGACTTATATTATGATCAATTGCAAAAGGGGCATAAACAGAATTATTAAAGAATCAGTTCATATAAGTGACTGACCCATTATCATAGTTGCATCTCGCTCAAGAACAACTAAAAGTCCTTTTTTTTTTTGAAATGGGTAAAGACAAGGAGGATTAATAGCTCAAAAAAGCGCATTTTGTAAATCCTAATAAAGGCCTGACATTGGAGTCTTCCGTATGAGACGAAAAAGATCCATATTTTGCTAATAAATCAGCGCACTGATTTTCTTCCGATACGTAAAAGAGAACAATCCCAATCTCTATCCAGCATTGATTTGACATCATTAATGACAACTAAGTAAGGATGCGAGAGGGACAGGTGGTATGGACTAGATGAATAGATACGAGAGAGTCTGACTCTACGAGAACCTTCCGATAACCATGATCCCGTGCTAAAAAAATTCCATGAGAAATAGCTGGGAGCTTAGCAAGAAGATTAGTAGCAATGCCAATAGAACCTAAGAAGCCAACAATCCAACGACCACCCTCTAACTAAAAGTCTTTAAAAAAGGTAAAACTAACAAACTAGTGAGCAATGAAGCATGAGTAAAAGCACTCACAGAGTCTACGAAGCGCCCCCCAGATCAGCATCGACGATTTCATCTTTCTTGATGTTACCACAGACATTACACTCCAAAAGACTAGATGGTCTAGGGTCGGATGGAGGCAAAGGAGCCAGAGTGCCCCCACAATTTTCACGATCACACATGTATCTCACAAAGAAATAGGCATGAGGAAAGTTGGAGTCAACATCCTCCTCGGTTGCCTCCATCACGTCATCATCGACATGCTCCTCATCTTCATCGTCGTCCATTACCTCATTCTCATCAACTACAATGTCATCTTTGTCATCATCATTATCGGACCAATTAGCTTCGACTTTACACCGATCACATTGACAATAAAACCCGTAGTCCTCCAGCAACCTTTTCTGCCTGGTGGGATAATCCCAATTAACAGGAAAATAGCTCAAGCAGATCTCCCTCCCTTGAGGGACATCATGAATCATTCGAACAATGATGTCAGTATTACTGGCATCAACAGTCGAATCCACATAGTCAAACCTACAAGCATTAGGAAGGCAATCGTGGTTGAAGAGAGACGCATTGGGGTAAACACCGTAGGCCCTAACAGACCTCTGCCCGTCGACACTGAAAGGCTCCATTAAGGCAAAAGAGTTGAGCTTGTCTTTAGCCAATAGAGTGGACGTAAGTTGCAAGTCGAAAAAGGAAGTTTTAGATGAAGAAGGGCATAAAGTGGAGATAACGGAATGAAGGAATTGGGTCTCCTCATCAACATTATCAGTATGTCTCGAATGGGGTTGGAGAGACAATAAGGATTGGAAATGGGATGGGTTGAAAAATGCAAGATTATAAGCGGCGACGAGAAAGCGGAGTTGAAGGTGGCGCTCCAGGGGTTGATTATGCAGGGATGGGAAATCGCGGAGGCGGGAAAGAGATTGGCAGGCCCAAGGAGAGTGGGAAGAGGAAGTGGCTGCAGATAAACAAGCAGAGCCGCAGAAACGATGATTGGAGCAATTTGGGCATGACAACAAGGTAATTTGTTGTTGTTGTTGTAAATCTCTAAAGCAGTTGTTGCAGTAGTTGTAGGACGAATGTTGTTGGGTTGTCAACGGTGAAGCAGAGTAGAGGAGGATTGGAGAGTCTCTAAGGACGATTTGGCCTGCTCTGAGGGGCTTACAAGAAACCACACCCCTTCCTCTTCCTGGAATCTCCACTGTTCTCACTAGTCCTTCGTCCTCACTCTCCATCTCTTCTCTTGACTGTTTCTCTCTCTTCTACTACTAACAGCAGGAACAACACTCAACTCCTTGGGCCTCAAGTCCTGCACCTCTATGCTCCTACAGCTGCTTTCCAAAACCCTAATTGCCAATCAGGTTAATCATTGTTTTATGTTTTGATTAAAAATTAAAAAAGAAATATAGCAAATATTTGACAACTAAGTACCAATTTCTTTTTCTTTTCTTTTTTTAATTACAAAAGAAAAAGAAAATAAACAAACCCCACATAAAAACAAAACAAACATCCCATTAAAGCATTATTCTGCGGTACGAAGCTCCTTGTTTGTCTCGGTAGATTAGCTCCATTACGACCATCGAAGGCTCTTGTAGAATATGCAAACCTGGGTTTAATAAGACTGCTAGAAGTGCCAGGTTATCGGCACATTGGTTCCCTTCTTGATATACATACTGAATTTGCACCTCTCATACTCGCTATTTGACAATTAAGTACCAATTTCTAGTTATCCCCAAAACTCTGTTGTTGATCCTCTCCATTCACGGTGTTCTGTGTTGCTTCTTTTTGTTGGCGCTCTCCATTTTTTGTTTGTTGCTTCTCTCCATGTTGCTGGGTCTTTGCTCACCCCTAAGTTTGAGATACAGAATTATACGGATATTGATGAGCCTTGACTAGTATTCAACATGCAGAACAATGAAACAAGACAAGAATTTTCGAGGAGGCAAGAACGAAAAGAGACAATGTCAAGCTTTGGCATGCATTAGTGTACATTAGCGAAAATCTTTGACGAGATGCAAGATTATGATGCTAGTTTTAGTAGAGTTTCAGACCGTGTATGAGCTGACTTGATTAAGACTAAGTTCTTGATGAACTAAGAACTTAGTGTGTGCTCAAGTGGATGGACCATGACTAATGGGGTTGGCATGGGTAAGCATTGGACGAATCAGTGTGCTATTGGCTTAGATGACTCATCATCAACGGATAGGGACGAGGAGATCTTCGATAATGTAGCGGATAAGATCACAGTAGATGGACATCAACTTTAAGAAATAAAGATTATGTGAAATTACCATCTGAAGATAGAGGAGATCTTCGTGGATATAGAAAATTATTCGGAAATAGTGTAATCTTTTTTCTTGTTATTATGATATAGTTTAATCCTATTAGATAGAATCCTAGTCATCTAGTGGTTAGTTTGATGTAATCTGCTAAAGATAAGATTGTGATCTTAGTTAGTAGAGTTCTATTAGGATTCTAATTTAGTCATCTAGAGATGCCTATAAATAACTCATTTGAGCTCATTTGAGCCTTGCTCTTCTCAGAGAAGGGAGTGTGAGAGAGACACTCTGAACAGTGAATGTGGGAGACACGTAGAAATTGATAGAGTATTCCTTTGTATATTTTGAGGGAAATAATAAAAATTGACTTTTTAATTATACCTCTTTCTCGTGTTCTTTTGTTGTCGTGATTTTTTAGTTCTTTCGTAGTTTTCTTGCAAAGGAGTAAGAGTGAAACACTACGAAGGTTGTGAGGCGTTCGAGAACAAGTAGGCTAGTAGATTATCATGGAACAAGGCCGAATCTTACTTTAACGGAGTTAAGTGAGATTGTCGTGCAAAAGGATTGGCGCATCTTGTGTGACAAGTTTGTGTTTGAAAGAAAACCTTTGTAACAGCTGTCACAATTATCTGATATGCAAGTAAACATTTTATAATTTAATGTTATAATCATTGGAATTGTAACTTTTAAGATCATTAGCAAATTGACAGGTTGTTTTCAAACTTCATAGGGTAGTTTGAGCCAAGATAGAAATAGAGATTAATTCACAAATTATAATATCTTTAATGGCCAATGCTTGTTTTATTAGTTTTCAACCTTGGATATGGGTTAATCTTAGTTAATTGAAAAGACTAGATTTCTATTGCTAACAAATTATAAGAGTGATTTTTTTCCATGTGATTTGTTTGATTTTCTTTTTATTTTTTTGTTGTAGTTTTTAATTTTATTTTAAAATAAAAACAAAATTTTGCTTTGGTTTCCCTTTTATTTTTTTGTTGTAGTTTTTATTTTTTGTTTTTAATTTTCTTTTAAAATAAAATCAAAATTTTGATTAGT
>JANZLH020064777.1:0-19148 GCA_026770325.2 Erythroxylum fimbriatum
TGTGAGCTCTATACATACCATCTTATTTTTATCCTAGAAATGGCTTCTCATCTGAATCAACAATCCTCAACAGCCTTATAAGTGGAGTCTCAATCTTTACAATGATCAAGCAAGTATCCCAAACTTTATTATCTAAAATAATAACACAAACTTCTTTTCCTTTTCCGCTCTTTGATAATTTACGACTTAAAAAGTATTTACTTGTAACTAAATTTTACCGTAGTTGCTTATGTTCATAAACACTTTTCAAAGTAATAAATATAGTTGTAAACTTGATAGCAGCGGGACAAACGATCTCAACCCAATCTTCCTTGTTTTCTTAACCAAGACAAAAATGTGACATGATTATATACAAAAATTGTGATCTTAGATGCGCGTAAAACAAGAATAGAAATATGACCCATACCACCAATATCTTTTAAATAATATTTTTACAATGAGCAGCGCATGGAGACCAATAAATATGCCTCATACTTTGATTGTAATAAGTACCCAACTGATACATAATTAGCTGCATTATCTGTAACAAAATGCACAACATTCTTTGGTCCAACCCACTTGACAATTTCAAAGAATAATTCAGATAAAGCATTAATACTTTTTACCGTGTCAGAAGTATCAACAGACTTGATAAAAATTGTTCCAATATTACAATAAACTAAGAAATTAATCAAGGTTCTTTGTCTTTGATCAGTCTACCCATCTGCCATAATAGTGCATCATGTTGATTCCTAACTAGATTTATATGTATCCATAATTAGCTGACATTCCCTTTTTAAATCTTGAAGTAAAGGCGCACGCAACTCATAATAAGATGGCACCTTAAATCTTGAACCTATTGTTGTTGTAGTATCAATTGGTTCTTGAAAATATAATGAATTTAAAGCATTTAAAGGAATACATGAATGATAGAACCATCTAGCCCATGCTTTTTTACATCGTAAAACAACATCTTTATCAACCATAAAACTTTTTAGACTAGGTTGAGAACCAGGAGTAGTTCTTGGAGAAAAATAAGAATCTATGTCAATAGTAGCTTTTTCTTTTCCTTTATCTAATACTTATGGTGTTTCATCATCTCCAAAAGATATATCACGAGCCTCTTTATTTTCCTTTTTCTTTTTTACTTGTTGCTACAAACATTTTTCAATCATATCACGTACATCAAGTAGTACTTTTTTGCAAGAAGCAATATTACCCTTAACACTAGCAAGATGTTCTTTCATTCTAAAAATTCCTCCCCTTTAAATATTTTACCGCAAAATATACAGTTATATTGGATATTCTCGTCAGATGCTTGAGAAGAAGAAAAACAATTTCATGCTGGATCAGACTTACCACGAGAAAAAGATAGTTCCATATTCTCCATTATAATTTAGCCTAAAAAGTATTAAAAAAATAATTGGGTATACTATTGTTAGGGAAAAAGTATACAACTTAAATAATTTTCATTATCAATTGTAATAAAGAAGACAAACAGCAGCAAAATGGATACACAAAAGATCAACAGATATTACTCACTTATTAAACTTTGCTCCAGCAATTGCTCCACTTTAAATAGTCTAACTGAAATGTTGCTAGTTTTTAATTTTGGTGCTTTATATCAACAAATTAAATAGTTGAAAGAGTACACATAACTCAACTATCAAAACTAGAAATTGATGTGAAATAGAGTTCTAAATATTACAGATATTGATATGAAATAGAATTCTAAATGTTACAAAAATTGATATGAAATGAAGTTCTAAATGTTACAAAAATTGATATGAAATAGAGTTATAAATGTTACAAAATTTATCACTACCAAAAATTGATATGAAATAGAGTTCTAAATGTACAGTAATTGATATGAAATAGGGTTCTAAATGTTATAAAAATTGATATGAAATAGAGTTCTAAATGTTACAAAACTTATCACTACCAGAAATTGATATAAAATAGATTACTAAATATTACAGAAATTGATATGAAATAGATTCTAATTGTTACAAACATTGATATAAAATAGAGTTTTAAATGTTATAAAAATTGAAACCTTGTGAAAACTTGTAGTTATGTACAGTGACAAACCGGTTGGACCGGTTTGACAAAAAATTGGACAGATGATTCAAATTATTTACTTCCAGTTTCAATGGAATTTGTCTCTGATGAAGAAATCACTCAAGACCAGCAAAGTTTCCTGTCATCTCTTCCATAGATAACTAGGAAAGTTTTTTGTGTAAGTCAGCTTTGCCCGTTCTTTTAATATTGGATAAAATAATAAAGTTCATGAGTAGTAGATGATTAGTTGAAAATGTTCTGATTTTTTCCTTCACTCCATATTTTATTCCATAATTATTAATTTTTCATACATGGATTCTTCGGCATTAAATTTCTCCTCAGTATCTTAGCAATTAGCAGCAGATCGACAGAAATCAATGTGGTGATGAGAACCAGTCGAGCCACGCAGAAGCCCCAAAGAATAACATGATCCTTACATAATATATATTTCAACCTACAGATGAATTCAATATCGGGTAAAGCGGTAGGTATTTGTTTCCCATATACAAGTAAAACCGTGGGCGAAACAGCTTCTTCTTTTTAGTTTCCGATTTTTCAGCGGGTCAAGTTTCAGGTAACATAAATCAACTTATCAATAATGTTGTTTTGGATGGCATTACAAGGGCATCTGTATATATTATAAGAAAGCCTACTCCAGCAAGTCAAGATGGGCCCCCCATACCTAAACTCTGAACCCTAGGTTGTCTTTTAGAATCCAAAGGACCGTCTAAAAATTAGTTTACATGATTTTTAGAAGTTAGTGGTGGAGGGCTCTCCAAAGAGCTTTGTTCAAATTTTGAGCTTAGCAGTTCTTCCATAAATTTTGAAGTTATTGATACGGGGTGGTAGAAATACTTTCTAAAAAGAGAAGTTTTGATTGTCAATATGATCAAGAGAAATTATATCCTTAAACATATGTTATGATTGATTATATGTTTCATTTATATATTTACATATTGTTTCATATGTTACATACGTTAGCATCTGTTCGTAAATTCAAGGTAGTAAGGAGTTGGATATCTTGAGTTTCAAAACAAATTCTTAAAATGCCTGATGTAGATGTAATTTGATAAGAATATTAGCAATTTGAGAATATCATGAAGCAGGGAAAAGTTAGAATAGTACATTAGATTCAAAAACACGATGTCAGACAAAATGAAAATCAATCTCAAGGAAGATATCATTCTTAGCAATTTGTACGGCACTATAATTACAAAGAAAATGAGTTGCAGAAGTAAAGGAAACACCTATATCTTGAAGCAACTAACATAACCAAAGGGTTTAGAGGTTGTCTCCAAGAGCTTGATATTCTACTTTTATACTAAAGTGAGATAATTATTTGTTTCTTATTGAGCTATGAAATGGGAGTTATGTTAAGGAAGAATCAATTATTAGTATGTAGCGGCATTCAGTTAGATCTATAGCCCAGACAACATCAAAATATGCTCGTTACTCTAGTGGAGAAGAATAACAGAAGTGAAGACCATAAAGAGAGTGTGTTTAATGTAATGAATGATATGAAAGAATAGCAGAGAAGTGATCGGTACAGAGTGTTGACATATATTGACAGACAACATGAATAATATGTGATATAAGAACGGGAGACATTGAGGTATATAATACTGCCAACTAGCTAACAACAAAGAATACCGCTTTTGAGGAGAGTCTCATCATCATATCATTAGTATCAAAAAGATGAACATTAATTTCAAGAAAGTGCTAGTAGTTCTCAAGATAATGCCGTGAGATCTTGCCTTTGAGCAATAAAGACGGACTAGTTCTGCCAAGACCAAGGACTTGGGAAGGGTGGCTCCGTGAATTCTAAATAGTGTTCTTGCTGTTCCACCACAGAGCTACTAGCATTGTTGCCTAAGAATGGCACTGGTACTTGTGGAGATGGATCACCGTATGAATGTTGTAGTAGCTGTTGCTCCATGTTCCAGCACTCGAGATAAGGTGAATGGATTGCATTATTACCTGCTGACACTGCAAAGTTTGCTAGGGTTAAAGGGTATTCAAGCTGCTCAGCTCCTGCACTGACCACCTCATTTCGAATCATAGCATTGCTATTGTCTGTAAACGGACAGTTTTGCCTCATATTCTCTATCTCTTCTTGCTCTTCAAAGTTTCTGTTTCCCTTATATTTGATCCTGCAGAGCCTCCATTGCTGTCGTACACAATATACACAAGTAATGTATATAACTATTGATCATAAAAACTTGGTTACGTTTCAACTACAGTGAACTAACGCGGAAGCTAGCAGCGCCATGTAAATCATATTTTAGGAGTGGAAGTTGACAAACCGTTATCCTTGATTCAAGGCTATATTCGTGCATGATCCAGTTGGTCTTAATTGCATTTTTGCGGTTTCTATTCATGTCCTTAAACCTGTGGTATGTTAAGGGTCTCTTATATCCAAAGAGACGTTCATTTGGTTGAACTTTCTTAACATGGCTTGTGGCTTTCCACCACCCTCGACCAAACACTTCTCGAGAGTCGTTCTCCTTCTTGCAGTAGTAGTACCTCTCATTGTCGCTTGAAGTCACGCCTTGGTTCCCTGTGGACACTCCAAAAAGTGTATATGGATGTCTTCTACATGGAAACAATGTAAAGACTCCTCTAGAATTGTGAATTTGTGGCTAGCATGCATATATATAGAGCTTACACAAAACATATGCTCCAAGAAATACGTGAAATGAGGAAAGGAAGCAAACAAGACTATAGCACATACGTTCGAGATCTTGTGGTTCATGATCATAGACATTGGCTTGAACAATGAAATGGAGCGGCATTTCTTGCCCTCCAACTTTTCCATCGAGGATTTGGATGAGCTCTTCATCAGTAGGATTGAATTTGAAACCATAAGGCAACATGGTCAATCTGTTACAAGAACAAATAGTTACTTCAAAGTTTAAACATTTAATGTTATTGCTTCCATGTATATATATATAAAAGAGAGCTGACACAGAAACAGACAAGAAAATGACTGTTGATGCCTAACACACAAAGGGAGAAAGGTTAGAAAAAGAGAGAACAATACTAGTTGGTCACAATGAGACAAAAAGGGATCGTTACAATTTGCTCTTTTGAGTAAAGTTGGACAATTATTAATTATATTTTTTAATTTTTTAATAACTTATTAGTTAAGTTACGTAATTTGATCCAGATAAAAATAATAAAATGAACCAATAAATGACCTAAATCAATGAGTCGAACTCCGTGTGAGCAATAGATCACAATCAGTGTGGATTGCACCCATATCGGTCTTGTGATGGGAAGCCCGATATAGATACTATATATGAAGATTAAGGTCTCCTGCAGTTGCTCATCTATCAATCATAAATATAAGGATTCTCTGATCTATTAAGAGAGCTTACGTTTTGAGAAAATTATAGAAAGACATTACTTACGTCCCAGAGAGTAGTTCTTGTGAAGACAATGGTAGATTCGCTCTTATTTTGACTTCGGAAGCTTGTTTAAAGTTACGTAGACCGAAATCAGGTTTTTTCTGTATTTTTTCGTTTCTTGCCTTTTCAAGTTTGATGTGAAATATATAGCAAAGGTATCGTTATGTATTACAAAAAATGGAAAAAGAAAACGGTAAATTGCAGAGAAATCACGTTTGATATGTGCTACACTGGTTATGAATGTTCAATGGAATTCTATGTGGAAAATGGAAATTAATCTCCTGCACTTTCGAAAACTTCATAATCAATAATAAAGAGGACATACCTTCTTCTTTTTATACCAAAACATCCTTTCTTGTCTGGTAAATGTTGATTCCTTGTAAAAATATAATTAAAAAAAATATTGTGGATAATGGATATATATATATATATATATAGGTAAGTACTGTGTTAGTTAAGCTTTAAATGCATCTAAACATCATTGACTACTAGTTCAGGATAAGGTATCAGTTATAGCTAATATTTTAAAAGCCGAATACGTTAAGTCTATTTAATAATGAAAATTTTGAATTGGATAATTTTTTATTTAATTTTTAGTTTTTTAGTTTTATTTAATTTAATAATTCTTGTTATTAAAAACTGATCAATTTGTTAATTTACTGGTTAATTTTTATAAACTAATCAATTTTCTAAATTAAAATAAATTAATTAATTTTTTTAATTAAAATTTAAAATTTTCAACGAAAAAGAATAATTGATTTTAATCATTTTTCAAACTCTTCAATTTTTAACCAATTTTATGATGATCTAATATTTATGATGATTTAATATCGGTCAAAACTTTTAAACTTTAAATCTTTTATTTTATCGGTTTAACTTTTAATATAATTTTAAAAAAGTTGGTCATAATTAACATTATAATAGCCACCAGCTTGGGACTTGCTTTCAATATTGAAGGATTTTAAGCGGACTTTGCATGTTTTTTCATCTTTCTTTAAAACCTTTTGCCCCCATTAAGAACTCCAAAAATGTTTATAAGCTAATTACAAGATAAATGATAATTAAAAATAAATAATATCTAATTTACTATTAATTAAAATTTGAATATAACTTTTGCAAGTTGACTTAAGACTTCTGAAACATAGTGATGTCATGTCACTAAAAATTCCCTTCAGCCTAACCTCAGATCTGGATGCATTTTCCTTCCTAGTTATAATTATACTTTATCCAGAATAAGCAAATCTAAGTCAAACATTCACACTTGGACATAGGTTGCTTCACAGGATAATGGCAAATAAAAAGTGAATTTTCCAGAATAAAAATCTACTATGCACATTACATACTGCTTCTTGAATTAAGTTGTGCTGTGCAGTGCACCATCTGACAATAATTTCATTTCATCTCAAAGCAATCCTTTCTTTTGTGTATCAAGATTCATTAGCTAAACAAAATCTTGGAAAAATCTTACAGTATCCAAACTCGACAAGAAAGCAGTCAGTTGAACCAATACGCCATGAACTTGGTGATTTCAGGATAATTTCTTTTCCATGGAGGGGAACAAAGTATCATGGCCCTGACACTTTCCTTCGGTGAAGATTACCCCGTTCTGATTTGCCACTTTTGGAATCAACTTGTCATTTGAATCCTCATTACATACAATATTACATGAAAAGGACATCTTTCCAACCTGTGACTCACTTTAGTTAATCCTTTAGATTATAATATCTAGAACACTTGAAAATATAAGATGGAGAATGTGGCCTCTTTTAACTCATTAGGAAGAAAGAAATTATTAAACATGTACTTTAAGTTGCTTAGCATCTGAACGTAAGAAAAATGATAAGATGTCATGTTCACATACGACCCCTTTTTTCCAACTAGGTACATGCATAGTTAATTCTATGTGTCTGCATCAGGCTCAACTTTTTATAACCAATGTTTAACTAATAATTAAGAGTTAAATAAAGCATAATTATTCAACTTTTTAAAATCAGTAATTAATATTTAATTCATTGATTAAGTTTCTCTGATTGCACATTAAAATTTTCTGTCTTCATAAAGTATGTCACTACTCCAAGATTTTTAAACACAAATAAATTTAGAAATTAACCACTAAAAATATAATGTACTATATTACTCTTATAATAATGTTTTAACCATATGACTAATTATACGTAGATTTTGGTGTAATGATCTCCACAGTTTACTGGGATGTCAAAAATGGCGTGCAGAATTAATTAATAGTTTCATGATATTACTGATTACTTTGTATACTTTTCCTATAACGTTTGTTTTTGAGCTTGCAGTTGCAGATGCTTCTTAGCTCTTACTTCCAGATCTCTTTCCTTGAATCTTCGCTGGGGTCATGGAGTGTCTTGCTATATGATCTCTTTGTCCCCAAAAGACATCTACAGAGATCTTATTAACAGCGAATTCAACATTGTTGAAATAGCTTGTGTTACAGTTGTGTTGCACGTCGAGTGGGGACGAATTTAACGAGTTCAGATCCTCTGTCCAGTTTTTATGGTGTCTTATTGTGTCCAATGAATCTCAGTCATTCATTTATGCGGGCTCCACATTTATTTATGTGGAGCCCACGTGAGACCCACATAAATGAATAGCTGAGATTTACTGGACACTATAAGACACTATAAAATTGGACAAAAGATCTTGTTCCGAATTTAACCTTACGTGACTAGATACTTGTACGTTATCTAGGAAATGACTTGCAGGACAGTCATCTTCCATTTGGTCAAAGGATGGTCCATTGATCGAGTTTTGCTTTCTTATTAGAATGCTTAAAAGCCACTAAAATGTTCTCATTTGTTTAGTTCATTTACATATCAACTGGTGTTGAGAATTTGAGGCAACCTAATTATATCCATTTTAACTAATTCTTCTCTACGAACTTGTCAAAGTAATAAATGTAATATGATGTATCTTCCAGATTGTGTAATTTTTACTTGATTTAAGAAGTATAAGATTATCATGAATTAGGATATAATGATCTTTAACTAGTAAAACTTAAATGTATTCTCATAATTTTCTCTTTTTATTAAAAAAAATCTTAGATTAATTTAATAAACTTAAAGGTGTGATCCATATTACTTTGGTTGATTCTAATATAAAGTGGGTCAAGATAATGATTATTAGAGACTTATAGAGAATATTAGAGTCACTAGAGTTTTTTCTATAATTAACAAGAACCCTTCCTTCGATCCCTCTTTAGTTAAGTTAATAGTTAACGCAGTAATAAAAATACGTTCTTGCACTATTAGAAAATAAGGAAGAAAAAGGGAGAGAGTGGATAAATTTTTTGCGTAGAGAAGGTTTTTGCAAACAAAAGAAATAAAGATATATCACTATAGACACGTATTAAACATGAACTAAGGTTAGTTTTTCTTTCTCTTTCTTATAGTTGAATCCTAATTGAATGAGTTGAATCAATTGTATTATAAATGATCTTGAGAGAATTTTAGACTTGAAATATTGTTTACAATATTATAGTTTCGATTTACGTATGAGATCAAAGCAAGATTATGACACCTTGATTTGCATTAAAATTAATCTTAGGATTCATGGTAGCTGTTAATATTACTTAAGGACTACTACCAAATGGGTCGTAACCTATATTTGCAAATGTCTACTGCCAAATGGGCCGTGAAGAATTGGTGGGGGCTTTCGTAACATACGCCAATGCTTCATGAAATGATGCGAGTTCTATTATTGGCCTCTTCCTCTTTTAAGTTCTACGTCATTCAGTTTTAGTTCTGGTACAAATCCACAACATCGGTAATAAGAGTTCTACTTTGAATATTACAGGTAATAACCATGAATGGTTCATTGTTAAATAATTAACTATATTGAGATTATATTATTGGTGAAATATTTGGAATTGAGTTATTTTGCCTAAAAGTTAATTCCAATTTTGGTTGAAAAGTATAAGTTGTTTGGGGTTGAAGTTTGCTGGAAATCGTGATTTTCGTTTCGAAAATCAAAAGGTTGAAGATGGTCAATTACGTTTTGATCCTTATAGTGTTTGGACCATTAGAATTTGGTAATAAAAATTACAATTTAGTCCTTAAAAGTTTTTAGGCTTTACAGTATGATTTTTCAACATTATAGTTAAATTCTCAAATTTATTTATACTTAATAATTGTTTACTGTATTGAAAGTTTGTTATTCACTAAAGTGACCTTACTTGAACAGATATTTTAGACATTTAATTATGCATTCTTTCAATTATTCATGTTATATGATGCTAATAAATGACATAAAAGATGAACTCAACTACTGAGGTTGTCAATTATAATGCTAGGAGATCACCAAAGGTGGATCATTATATTGCTTATAATTGATAATATTAAAGAGACTTATCGATATACTTGGTGATTATGTTTGAATATCCAAAAATAACATGCATACTAGCTTGTATATTATTGACTGTCTATTAAAGTGTGTATATATATGTTATTAGCATCATTATGAATTAAGGATATGTATTTAAGTATCACCCAAAGGTATATATATATACAATTTTTGAATCCATTAATTGTACTCAAAACATTAATGTGTGTGTTTGTTTTATGTTTGCAGCTTCTAATAATTTGTAAGCTATAGGTAACAGTCTGATCAAGTTTAATGGGCTAAATTATACCGATTAGTCTGAGAAAATACAATTTCAGTTGGGTATTATGGATAAGGACCTGACATTAGTTAATGAGAAGTTTGCAAGTTGCAACCATTACTAAGACTAGTATATAAGCCGGACTAGTATATAAGCCAAAAAGACATATTTTGAGGCTTAGGAAAAGTCTAATAGGCTGAGTCTAAACTTGATGCATTTGACAATGGTTGAAAATGATAAGTCATCAATGCCTAATATAGACAATGAAAAAGAATTCAAGATTAAAATCAAGGAGTGCTCATAATCAGACATAGTTGACAAGTCTATTATAGAAAGCTTGATGAGTAAATTGACAAACAAGAGGTTTAATTGATCTCGGTCTATCCATGATCATGTAATAGGTATGTCAAATTTGGTTGTAAAGTTGAAATCAATGGGCATGGATGTGAGTGAATCTTTTCTAGTATAGTTTATCGTCAACTCACTTCTTCCTGATTTTGGTCAGTTCCAAGCAAATTATAATACTCTTAAAGAGAAATGGAACTTTCAAGAAATCAAGGTCATATTGGTGCACCAAGAAAGAAGAACAACAAGAAGGAAAAAGACTCAATGAAAGTTAATGAGGGCCAAATCCATAAAGAGCAGCATTGTTTCTTCTGTCATCTTAAGAAAGAATACCTAAAAGAAAGGCTTGGTTCGAAAAGAAAGGTAAGTACTATGTTTCAGTATGTTTTGAATCAAACCTTATTAAGGTGCCCAATAATACCTGGTGGTTAGATTCAGATGCAATTGCTCATATGTCACATGTTATGTAGGGATTCCATTCAATACAAACCATAAATACAACTGAAGAGTTCTTGTATATAAGTAACAGAATGAAAGCACGAATAGAAGGAATTGGGGCGTACACATTGATCTTAGATACTGGTTATAGTCCAAATCTTAAAAATATCTTTATGTTCTTAGATGTGTTAGAAATTTAGTTTCAGTTAGCAAGTTGGATAAGATAGGCTTTAATTGCAATGTTGGAAGCGGTGCTTTTTCTTTATAAAGGACAATACTATTATAGTTCTGGTATATTAATGGATGGTTTATATCATTTTAACTTTGATGTTAATTATTCTGAATCTCTGTTTCATTTTGAACACAATATTGGTAATAAATGTAGTCCACATAATGAACATTTTACTTACTTGTGGCATCAAAAGTTATGTCATATATCTAAAGAAAAGGTGATGGGGTTAGTAAGAAGTAAAATCTTATCTTAACTAGATTTTACTAATTGGGATATGTGTGTGGATTGCAAAGGCAAGCAAACCAAACACATATCTAAGAATTTAGCCTAAGGAAGTACTGAGTTAATTGAATCAATACACACTGATATATATGGTCTTTTTCATATCCCATCTTGGGCGGTGAAAAGTATTTTATCACCTTTGTTGATGACTATTCATGTTCTTATTATCTCTATTTATTACATAAAAAGTTTCAATCAGTGGACATTGTTGAGGTGTTCATTGATAAGGTAGAAAGGCGGTTAGATAAAAACGTGAAAGTAGTAAGGTTTTATAGAGGCGGTAAATATTATGGTAATTATGATGAGAATGGACAGTGTTCAAGTCTATTTGCAAAAGTTCTTTAAAGTTGGGGCATTTATGAATAGTGTACAATGCTCCATACACCACAACAGAATGGTGTAGCTAATAGGCAGAATCGTACCCTTATGGATATGGTTAGGAGTATGTTAAGTTACACTAATGTAGCTTTATCTTTTTGAATGTATACATTAAAGACATCTACATATATACTTAATAAGGCTCCTAGTAAAGATTCCTATGACACCTTATGAATAGTGAACAGATAGGAAACTAAGCTTGAGGCCTTTGCATGTTTAGGATTGTTCAGCAGAAATAAAGATTTATAATCCTCATGAAAGCAAGTTGATGTAAGAACCATTAATGATTACTTCATCAAAGGATACATATTTTATTATCCTAACTATGGCATAAGAATAGTTGAGTCTGGTAATGCTAGGTTCAATGAAAATGGAAAAATCAAGAGAATTAGGTGGAAAATCCTTCACCCAATTTCACTTATCAAGTTGTTGTTCCTCTTGTTATCACAATCAAGCAACATATTGGAGCAACAAGTTAATATTCCAAACTCATAAGAAGAGAATGTTAATAATGAACCAGTAAATAATGTGCAAGTCACGAATGATCAAGTGATATCACAAAAAATAATATTGGGAAGGTCTATAAGGGAGAAAAGACCAGCTATATCAGATGATTATGTGGTGTATTCACTTAAGTACGAGTGTGACACAAGCATTGATAAGGATCCAGTTTTATTTTGAAAAGTCATAAAATGTAACAATTCTGAAATGTGGCTCAATGTTATGAAAGAAAAGTTAAAATCTATGGATGATAATTAAGTCTAGGAACTAGTTGAGTTCTTGAAGGCTTAAAGCAAGTAGGTTATAAATGGGTTTTTAAGACCAAAATGGACTCAAAAGGTAATACTGAAAGGTACAAAACCGGACTTGTAGCCAAAGGCTATACTCAAAAGGATGACATTGACTTTAAAGAGACCTTCTCTCTAGTTTCGAAGAAGGACTCTTTAAGAATTGTTATGTCATTAGTTGTTCATTATGATTTCGAGGTTCACCAAATGAGTGTAAAGACTGCTTTTTCTGAATGATGACTTAGAATAAGAAGTTTATATAAACCAACTAGAAGGTTTTGTGACTACAGAAAAGGAAAATATGGTGTGTAAATTAAAGAAATCAATATATGATTTGAAACAAGCTTCCGACAGTGGTATCTTAAGTTCAATAATATCATTACCTCGTATGATCTTGTAGAGAATATTGTTGATAAGTGTATCTATATAAAGGTCAGTGGAGAAAATTCACTATTTTGGTACTGTATTTTGACGATATTCTCTTGGCTGCTAATGATTTGGGCTTGTTATATGATGTAAAATATTTCTCTCTAATAACTTTGAAATGAAAGATATGAGTAAGGCATCATACGTGATTGGAATAGAAATATTCCGTGATAGGATACAAGAATTATTAGAATTGTCTCAAAGAGGATATATCGGTAAAGTATTAGAGAGATTTAGGATGAAAAATGCTCGGTAGGGGTAGTTCTAATTCAGAAAGGGGATAAATTTAGTGAAATGCAATGTCCCAATAATGATTTGGAACGAAAGGATATGGAATCTATTCCTCTGCATTTGTAGCTGGGAATTTGGTGGATATTCAGATCTGTACTCGATTGAATATCAGTTTTATTGTTGGAATGTTAGGTCGATATCAAAGTAATCTCGAAATGAGCCACTGGAAAGTTATAAAGAAAGTACTTAGGTATTTATAAGGTACCAAGGATTACATGCTCACATACAGAAAATCAAATCACCTAGAAGTGATTGGTTATTCAAATTTAGACTATGCTTACTGCGGAGCCTCAAGGTTAAATAACTCAAAACCCCTTAAATACACACTTTGGATAGATCATAAACAAGAAGAAATCCCTAACACTAATGAACCCTCAATTAATTATATGAAAGGAAACATATATAATAAAGTTGATTCGAAAACAAGAATAGAAATTCGCCACAAATGTTTACCTTGATAAGAATTATATTCTTGATGCAATAGAAGAAGACAAGACATCTTCCTTTAAGAAATCACTATTCATCCAATCTAACCCTAAACAATGTTTATTATAATGTATTTATAACCCTTGAAAAGAAAGAAACCCTAACTACATAAAAGGCCTTTAAACATGGGTCTCCCACCAAAATAATTTAAAGCCCAAACTAATATTTCTAAAATATAACCTATTAACCTAAAAGTTTTAAATAAGCCTAAGACACAAGTAATAGGCTGTCGAAAGTTATGCTTCTAATGTAAAATAATTAATTAAATAAGAAAGAAAGTCTTTTTGCTTATTCTTCCCAACTTGATTAGTTATCTTATCATTAGCCCTCATTGTGTCTTGAGATTCGATGCCATCTACAATTCGACCCATGTAGGATTGAAGCGCTTATTTGAACTTCTTAGCTCTTGATCTTGTTATTGGTCCCTCTGGCATTAATAGCTCATTTTTGGTGTTATTTCACTTACAAAGTCCCATGATCATGCTCACATTATCTCCTCCCTCTTCAAAAGGATTCGCCCTTGAATCTGAATCAAAGTCAACAGGAGATAAGTTAGAAACATTAAAAATTGCAATAACATTATACGCACTTGGCAAGTATATTTTGTATGCATTGTCATTGATGCATTCCAACACTTGGAATGGTCCATCACCCATTGCATCAAGTTTTGACTTTCTTTGCTGTGGAAACCTTTCTTTTCACATATACACCCAAACCTAATCACTTGGTTTGAAGAGAACTTGCTTTCTACCTCTATTTGCTTTTTATGCATATATGTTATTCTTTTCCTCAATCTGTGCACTTGCTTTCTCGTGTATAGTTTTAACCAAATCAGCCTTCTTATTGCCATCTAAACTAGCCATCTCAGTCAAAGGTGAAGGCATCAAATCTAACACAGTTAATAAATCATACACAATTTCAAATGGAAAATAACCTGTAGAAGAATATATAGAACAATTATATGCAAACTCAATGAATGGAAAACAATCTTCCTAAGTTTTCAAGTTCTTCCCAACAATTGCAACCAACATGATTCCTAAAGTCCTATTAACTACCTCAGTTTGTCCATGACATGTAGTAGCAAATAAAAGCTTAGTACCCAACTTTCCCCACAAAACTCTCCAAAAGTGACTTAGGAACTTAACATCCCTATCTGAAACAATGGTCCTTGGCACACCATGAAGCCAAACCACTTCCCTAAAGAAAAGATCAACAATGTTTGTTGCGTCATCTATTTTTTGGCAAGCAATGAAATAAGCCATTTTACTAAATATGCCCACAGTAACAAATATGTTATCTCTACCTTTCCTAGTCCTAGGTAAACCTAAAACAAAGTCCATAGATATATCAGTCCAAGGTTCACTAGGTACAGGTAAAGGTGTATACAAACCATGAGGCATAGACCTAAACTTAGCTTGTTTACATGCAATACACTTGGCACAAACCCTTTCCATATATTTTCTCATATTTGGCCAATAAAAATGTTCACTAAGCATATCTAAGGTCTTTTGCACACCAAAATGCCCCATTAACCCTCCATTATGTGATTCTCTAACAATTAACTCTCTAATAGAACATGCAGGAATGTAAAGTTGCTTACCCTTAAAAAAATATCCTTCATATCTATAAAACTTATCGATTATAGCATGTTCACAAGCTTCATATACATTAGCAAAATCAACATCATCCACATACAATTCTTTCAAATGCTCAAATCCAAGTAACTTAGAAGTAAGCATAAAAATCAAAGTGCACCTTCTCAATAATGCATCAGCCACAACATTTTCCTTACCTTGCTTGTATTTAATCACATACGGAAATGTTTCAAGATACTCCACCCAACTTGTATGCCTTCTGCTCAATTTCCCTTATCCCTTCAAGTACTTAAGAGATTGATGATCACTATATATCATAAACTCTTTAGGTAGTAAGTAATGTTCCCAAACTTCAAGAGCTCTCACCAAGGCATAAAGTTTCTTATCATAAGTGGAATAGTTCAAAACTGATCCACTCAACTTCTCACTGAAATATGCTATGGGATGATTCACCTGTATTAAAACAGCCCCTATATCAATCCCAGAAGCATCACATTCAATTTCAAAAATCTTGTAAAAATTAGGTAAACGTAAAACAGGTGTAGTACATAACTTTTCCTTTAAAGTATTAAATGCATTTTTCTGTTTTTTCTCTCATCTAAAACCAACATTGTTTTTAATGATTTCATTCAATGGAGTGGCATAGTAGAGAAATCTTTAACAAATCGCCTATAAAAATCTGCTAAGCCATGGAAACTCATAACCTCACTAACTGACTTAGGTGTCGACCATTCTTGAATAGCTTTCACCCTTTCAGAGTCAACCTTAACTCCATTAGAACTCACCATAAGTCCTAAGAAGCAACTTTATCCATGCAAAATGAACACTTCTTAAGTTTTGCATACAGCTTCTCTTTCCTACGCATTACCAAAATAATCTTAACATGCATGACATGTTCATTTAAGTTCTTACTGTAAATCAAGATGTCATTAAAGTAAACAACCACAAATTTACCAAGGAATTCACACAAAACATGATTCATTAAGAACATGAAGGTACTAGGTGCATTGGATAAGTCAAAAGGCATAACCAACCACTCATATAATCCATATTTGGTCTTAAATGTAGTTTTCCATTCATCACCTTCTTTCATCCTAATAAGATAATAGCCACTTTTTAAATTAATTTTAGTGAATATGCAAGCACCATGTAACTCATCTAGCATATCATCTAATCTAAGAATAAGATGACGATACTTTGCAGTGATTTTGTTGACCGCCCTACAATCCACGCACATCTTCCAAGTTTCATCTTTCTTTGGCACTAAAATAGCTCGCACAGCACAAGGACTCATGCTCTCCCTCACGTACCCCTTCTTAAGCAATTCATCCATTTGCCTTTGTAATTCATTTGTCTCCTCTGGATTGCTTTGGTAAGTTGTTTGAGCTCCTGGTACTAAGTCAATCTGATGCTCAATCCCTCTCAAATGTGGTAACCCATGGGGTACCTCTTCAAGAAAAAAATCATCATAATCCTACAACAAGGTCACAAACACACTAGGCAAACTTGGGTCATGGTCAGTGTTAGTAAACAAAGTTTCCCTTAAACCAAATCAAGATTAAAGCTCTCTTGCCTAAGTATGCACTCTTTAGCTCTCTCTCTCTCTCTTTTGCATAAAAACATGATTGTATCTTAACTTTGTCACTCCTCTCAAATTTTCTTGGCTCACTTTTCACGTTCTTTTCTTTCTTTTCACTCACTAACTTCTTCTCTCTTACACATCTCACTTTCTTTTCCTCACTTGTGCAGTCACTCAACATTAGGCCTTTAATTTTATTCTTTCTCTCATGGCCTCTTTTCTCTCTTCTTTCTTTTTCACCTTACTACCTGATTCCCCACTTGATGATTGTTGAATTTTCAATTATTCAAGGTATGCTTCTTTAGGTGATAAAGGAGCAGGGTTAACTTTCCGCCCATTATATATAAAAGAATACTTATTCATGTTCCCATTATGCATAACACGTCTATCAAATTGTCATGGCCTACCCAACAATATATGACCAGCTTGTATAGGCATGACATCGCACATAACTTCATCTACATACCTACTAATAGAGAATGCAACAATAACTTGCTTAGTAATTTTAACTTCACCACTTTCATTCAACCATTGTAGTCTATATGGATTAGGGTGTTTATGACATTTCACCGTCAACTTCTCTACCAAAGTAGTACTAGCCACATTAGTGCAACTACTCCCATCTATAATCATGCTGCAAGCTTTCCCACCTACTAAACATCTCGTGTGAAATATGTTCTCCCTTTGTTCTAGGCTATCTTCCTTCACATTCAAGTTCAATGTACATCTAGCAACTAAAGATTCACCCTTCACAGCATACTCAACATTCTCATCAACATTAGAAAAATTTTCCAAAGGTGACATACTTAAATCACCACCATCAGACTCATTACCATCATCAGACTCCGAAACAATTTCACCACCCTTAATAAACATAGTCTTCCTATTAGGACAATCAGATGCATAATGACCACGTCTTTGACATATAAAGCATGTAATATCCATATATTTAGAAGGCTTAGAGGATGAATCAATGGTATCTTTTTTAATTGAAGTACTCCTCTCCTTGCCTTTGTTTAACTCATTGTCTTTATCCTGGGAATCCGAACAGTGCTCCCTCTTTTTATCTTCATTTTGGATTCCATTTGTTGTTGGAATTTGAGAAAGGCTTAGCTTCCCTCCTTTGTTTTTTTTGGCCTCTCCACCTTTGTGGCAATGTTCACTAGGTCCTCTATCTCTACATAATGTTGCAACTCAACCACATCAACAATTTCCCTATTCAATTCACCCATAAACCGAGCCATTGTCACCTCTTCCTCCTTTTCTATGTTAGCTTTAATCAATAGTATCTCCATCTCTTTGTGGTAATCTTCTACTAATATAGTTCCTTGTGTGAGTCTATGTGATTGCTGGTGCAACTCTCTATAGTAATAAGATGACATAAACCTCTTCTTCATCATTATTTTCATCCCTTCCCAAATGGGTATAGGTAATTCCCTATTCCTCCTCCTATTCTTTACCAATTCATCCCACCAAACTAATGCCTAGTCAGAGAATTCCACTACTGCCAATCTCACTTTCTTATCTTCAGAATAATTGTGACAACTAAAAATCATGTCCACCTTTCTTTCTCATTCCAAGTATACTTTAGCATCATTCCTACCTTTGAAGGACAGAATTTTCATTTTAATGGCATTAATTTGCTATCTTTTCTCTCCACTCTTTCTTCCCTCCTTACTCTACCCCTCACGGATTGCATTTCATCTTCATACTCGTCATACATTCTTTCCAACTCTTCCTTCCGATTCCTATGACTGCCAATTGATCTACTACAATTTTGGATTCTACTGGTTTCATTAATTCTCTCATCCATCCCATCCATCCTAGTTGATAACTTCTTGAACTCATTCATGAATGCCTTATGCATCACTTTCAAATCAGGCACATTGTCGTCCTCCTCATGTAATATTTCCTTTCCATCCCTTCTACCAGCCATTCTTATGACAAAAACTGTAAGAAAAATGGTTAGAAATAAAAGATAACCTCATAAGTCACTCTCTTATGTGTTTCACTCAAAAGATGACACTTCACTCGTGTTTCACTCAAAATTGGCTTTTTCTCTCTTTTAAGCTTACACATTCAAGCCTGTTTCTACTCAAACTTGATATCCTCAATTGCACTTCAGAATTCAGTTTCCAGTGAAGGTAATGCACAAACTGTAGGTATAAGGCGACTTGTATGAGATACAAGGCGACTTGTGCTTGCATTTTGTTTGTATAAGGCGACTTGTATGA
>JANZLH020066135.1:0-19108 GCA_026770325.2 Erythroxylum fimbriatum
AAAATTGAAGCGATGATAGTTAAGGTATGATCGTATGAGATGATTAGTTGATCGATAGGTTGGGTTTCGAAAACGGGACCCAACATCAACAATGTTTGTTGCATCATTGTTTTATGGCAACTAATGAAATGAGCCATTTTACTAAATCTATCCACAATAATAAATATGTTATCTTTACCTGTCCTAGTCCTAGGTAAACCCAATACAAAGTCCATATATATATATCAGCCAAAGGTTCACTAGGTATAGGTAAAGGTGTATACAAACCATGAGGCATAGACCTAGACTTAGCTTGTTTACACGCAATGCACTTGACACAAACCCTTTCCATATATCTTCCTATATTTGGCCATTAAAAATGTTCTCTAGATAATAGCCCGTTTTCCATACTAAAGGTTAGAGCCTTAGAATATTGCACATGAGTCATATCATTGAAAATTTATGAAATGCATTTCATTCACACGCATATCATTAGCATACACACATGAATTATGATTTCGTACACATTGCAAAGATAGTATATACACTCAATTGACATATTCTGGGGTATGAAAGGCTTAAAATGATCATGATGTGAATTGTGTATTGTTTATGTCTTGAATTTTGGTTTGATTCGTTACAAGTAGTAAATTTAGAATTAATTGTTATAATTGAAAAAATGATGCATGAATTGGATACTTTTATACTTTGTTCTTGATGTATAAACACCGTAGGTTATAGGTTGTTTTATGGATGAATTAGATTGAATTTTGAAGTACAATGAAGGTGAGTTAATGTTAAAGAAAGGTGCCAGTGTAGTGGTTTTGAAGTGGGAAAGAACTAGGATTACATGATTGATAGTGAATGAAATTTTATATTTTGGTTTTTGATATATGAAAAATTAGGATGACTAGGCCTATAAATTGAGTAACATTTGGCATAGATAAATGAATGATATTTGGCATAGGTAATTAATTGACAAATGGCAAAAATGAGTGAGTGACAAATGAAATAGTAACTAGGTGGCATTTGGCAGCTTATGGAGAGGATAAGTGGCTTAGATGCTTAGTGACATATGCCAATATAACATGGAGACACCTAGCATTTGAAGAGTCAAGCTACTGCAGGAGTAGTTTTTGTTGTGTTCATTCTTATCCTTTCCTTACTTTCACCGCCAAAAAATTCACACTCTCACAACTTCTGAATTTTGCTTCAATTTTATTCATATTCACCTCAAGATCCACACAAAAATCTGCTCAAAGATAGTTATAATCTGTTATTATCATTTTGCCTTTGCTGAAATCATTTTACTTCCATATTGAATTTGTGATGATCTTGTATGCATGGAGGGCTAGGTTAACTTGATGAATTAAGGTGGACCTTGAGCTAAACAAGTAAGTAAAGTATTGATCTTCATGGCATGTTATAATAGAAAGATTATGATGATTGAATTGAGATAGATTGTGTATGATGTTGATGTTGAGGATGTGCTAGAAAATGGAGAATGAATGGGTACTTTTCTGTTCTGTTTTTGCATGTACGAAAATAGTAGTTTATGGGCTGTTGTATGGATGATTTAAGTTGGTATTTGAAGCATAATTGATTAGTAATTCATGCTAAAGATAGGTGTTATTAAGGTGTTTTTGAATCTGTAAAATTAGAGTTATAGGTGTGTTTGTAAAAGAATGACTATTATTAACATAAGTGAGCAGAATTTTGTAAGCCTTACTGTAACCAATATAAAAGTTAAATTAACCTGAAATGAAGTAACCTTAAAGGACATGAAATCTGGAAAATTTTAGGTGTTAGTGATGTCTCTAAGCTTGTAAAATTCGTGAACTATTGAAGGTAGTAAAGTTACACACATTAGTGATGTTGGTGACAAATTCTGGAATTTTAATTTCAGTCTTGTGTACATGTTGAACCAGCTGAGAAATTTCACTCTAAATTGGTATATTTGGACTTGATTAAGGCTAGGAATGATCTTAGATTGTTTCTTGATTAATTGGTTAAGAGTTTGATAAGTTTATGTAGTTAATTGATGTCGTAACCTAAAGAATGGACTGTTTTGATGTGGTTGAGTTCAAATATAAAAATTATGATTTGTTTAAGGAATAAATGAGTTCTTTTAATGCAAACATGATCTTAAGGACATGAGTAATGTGTATAAGGTATGGAAGAATGAACACTGAAGAACATGGGGTAATTATGAATGAGAATTGGGTAAATGTATAAATATATATTACTGGAAAAAGTTTGGTGAATGTATAGATCTAGCTTGCTGAAATTTCAGATTTAAAGTAACAATTGTGTGTGTGTGTTATACGAGGCTTTTGATTATGAAAGTGTTCAAGGATAAGTGTAAAGTATGGTTGATAAATTTGAAGTGAATCAAGCTAACTGAAAAGTATAAACCTACTTGTAAAATGGTAGTATACTAAATATAATGTTTGAATGGTCAAGATTTATGAATAAGGATACATACCCGGGAAAGTCAATTGAGCATGCATTGAACATGACACATATACATGTGCATGATTGAATAATTCATATGATTGATCAACTTAGTAATGTATAGAATATGTGTGTATTGCATAACTAAAGAAGCACAAGTTGATCGCAAACATCCAGACATTATCGGATCATCAAGGCAATAGCTTTTCTGGAGCAAGCATACTGTGAGTTAACCTAGATGTTTCTCACTATGATTGATTTGTTTTTGTTTAACTTTCAGTTATTGAATTGTTACTTATGTGATTGTGATAATTCCAAACATTGTTGGTCGGAGGAGTTTGATATTCGGTAATTTATTAGAAGTGCTTTTAAATTGCATGTGTAATATGGAATGTGTATGCAACTGAATATTGAATGCTGAACTCAAATCCAAAGAATGTGATAAATGATATGAGCACATTGAATGAAAACTATTGATAGCATAATATGTGAATTGATGCGTTCTATTACATTGATATGTATGATCAAATAAAGGAGTTGTGACTAAAGTGACCAACATGAAAAAGAGCTTAAGCTAAGGAATTGTAAACAAAGAGCCACAGGCTTAGTTAATAATGAGTTCGGTATCCTCAACGGGTACAGGATAGAAAATATAATGAGCCTGGTATCCGCAACAGATACTAGACAGTACATAGGTGCTTGGTCACAAAAAACTAAAAATGAAAATGAGTCACAACAAAGTAAAAATAAAAATGGAGTCACATGTGCATTTACATATATAACTTTACATATATCATATGAATGATTAAGATGAATTATTATTGGATTGTTCTGAAATGGTGATATGAAATGTTTGTACACATGTTTTACTTGGTGATATATGACAAAATATGATGTGGGTTTTAATAATGAATGATGTGTTATATTCCTTGAATTGGGTTATATACTTGCATCTGTGTTCTGATTGAGTGAGTACATCGATGATGGCTCACTCATTGAGTTCAGAAACTCATCAAAATTGTAACATTGAACTTTCAGGTACAAAGGAGTTCTAACTTCTAAAGAAACCAAATAGAATTCTAGTACTGTCATTTTGAGAACAAGAATGGCTTAAAGGTCTAGTCAGTTGAAATTTGAGAAGTCTAGTTTAGAATGTTTTCAGTTAGCATCCCATTTCATGTTGTATATTTTGTATGAAGTCGTAAACTCTCAAATTTTATGTAATGTATATATATGGATTGTGGATTGTAATGTAACAATGTAAGCTTATATTTATGAATGAAATGGGAAATTTTGATCATTATGAATGCTTGTGATTTGTGTAATGCCTTAGTTAGTTAAAGTGATTATTCTAACTTGCCATTCTCGTAGGATATGTTCTCAAACATCCTTTGGATGTTTAGGCATATCCTTTATGGAAGTGGTATGTTACAATTTTAGCATCAGAGCATGGTTTGGCATCCATAAGGACATATATAAGCATTTTAAATATGACATATAGTGAGAGACTCGTAAAGTGATCACAATTTTTTTTTTTTTAGAATTTAAAAGTATTGAATTAATTGTAAAGAATGATACATAAGACTCTCAACCTTGGTAAACTCTCAAGCCCAAATTGTGAGCCGTTTTACACAAACAAACAAGAAGAAGCAAAATAAACCGGGACACTTAAACCGGTTACACTTAAGCGAGGGGAAACTTCCAATTAGGGCAAAACAAACTAATCGCTGCCTTCATGACACCAGCCAGTAGCTACTCGAATCGGAAAGTCGAGGCGGGCGAGATAACGACGCTGACGCTACCCAAGCTTCTTCGTCTACCGCACATGGGGAGAAGTACCAACGGTAAGTCCTATTGAGTGCGTAACAGGAGAGACTGCTTAAAGTTGACGATGGTTGGTTGTATTGCAGGAGAGACGGTATTGGGCTTCCCTATATTGCGCATGTCTTCCTCAATTACCAGTGCTAGAAGCTCAAGATCGGTTAGAGCCGGAGGGGAAGACCGCAAGGATAAAGGTTAGTACCGAAATTGTCCATACAAATTAGATGTGGTCAACCGTTATGGAGACTAGACTCTCCAAGTGAGAGATAGTCTCCTGCTACATTTGGAGTGCAACTGAGTAGAGATCAGCTGCTCTTTGATGCTTTTTATGATAAGCTCTAGAGTAGAGGATAGAGGAGTAGTTTTCTGCTGGAACCTATGTAGGTTCCTTTTCTTGCAAATTTCTTGAGAGCAAGTAGATATTAAAATGAGGATAGTTGCTCTATCGAAATTAGAGATAGAGAGGTGGGGCAACGCCAACAGAAGCTCATAGAGTCTGTTCGGCAGATGAGCTTCTGTACTCATTCTAAGGATCTTCGTCCAAATTGCTATAGAGTAGTCACACTCGAAAAGAATATGATCCCTAGTCTCATCCGTTTGATTACAAAGGATGCACATCCGTGAGGAATTTAGGAAGTGAAGCCTATCCATAGTGCTGAGCCTATTCAGCATGACCAGCCATAGCAAGAAACTTTGCTTAGGTCTTAGAAATTTGTTCCAAACCATAGTGTACCAATCTACCTGAATCTGTGTACCCCTATCAGTTTCTTAGCTACCTGCATTGTGAGGTTAGAGACTGGAATCCCCTTCCATAAGAAAATATCCTTTTCTCCAGGCCGACTTATATGTGGGATTGATAATAATCTGATTTCATCCGTGGAGAATAACCATCTTCCGTCTGTTAAGATATCCTTAAGCTTGGTGTTCCTAGGAAATCTCACCAGAAGGGTTCTAGCCCGTGGGTTGTGGATCAAAGCACCTTGTCCAGTCCAATTATCATGCCACATAAATGTTCTTTCCCCATCCCCCACACTACAGGACATATGTGGCTGAACATTTCCTCTCAGTTTTAAAAGTTGGTTGAAGAACCAAGTATAACTAGTTTTGGAGGATAAATCCCAAAAACATCTCCCCTTCAGTATGTAGGCATGAATCCATTAATCCACATTGATTGTTTATCACTGAAAATTCTCCAAATCCTTTTAGCCATAAGGAGATGATTCTTTTTGGATATTGACTCCAGCCCCAGGCCCCCTTCTTCTTTAGGTTGACAAATATTCTTCCAATTGACCTTAGCTTTCCCGTGTTCACCACCCATTTTCTCCCATAGAAATTGCTTCATCAACTTTTCAATTGTTTTGATAATCCCCTTGGAAAGGAAAAGGTAGGAGCACCAATAATTGTGCATGGAGGAAATGACAGATTTCAGTAGCTGAAGCTTCCCTCCATAGGAAAGAGCACGGTTTGTCCAGGAGCCAAGTCTTTTCTGTATTTTTTCAATTAGTGGGAAGCATTCACAATACCTGAGCTTTCTAGAGCATTCACAATACCTTTAATAAGGTCTTTTGGTTTCAATTAAATGCATATTCTCATCTTTAATTCAAGATTGATTTAATAAAAATAGTTTATTTTTAGATCTTCTTTCCTCTTGCTATTTTTCGTTTGAGTTTAGGGTTATCCAACCTCTTCCTCTGACTCTTCTTCAGATCTTTGTATAGAGGTGTGTTCTCCTTTAGACTCTGCTACGTTCTACTCTTTTCTGGTTGTGTCATTTTGCGTTTCCTGGATTCTTCTTCTGTGCTTTTGTTATGTTCCTTCTACTGTGCGTTTTGGTTCTGCTCTTAGTTGCTGCTCTGCATTGTTGCGTCGTTGTACTGCCTTGGCTGCTGTTCGTTTTGTTCTTCTCTGTTCTGCGTTTTGTTTTGCTTTCTGTCTGCTGGGCTACGTCTTCTCCTTCTGCTATCAAGGTTTTGGGTCCGACCTGGGAAATAGGCTATTGCATTTCTACTAGGCTGCTTCTTTCTTTTGGGATTTTCTTCTGGGAACTTCTTTTGTCTCAAATTTGGAAAAATCCGTCTCTTTTTTTTTATTTGATCTGTTCTTTTTATTTTCTTGATTTCGATATCCTTTTTTTTGACATGCAACTGATTTTTTAAAGATTTTTTTTCCTTTTTTATCTTTTGAAATTTTATAGTGAGGTTTTCTTTTTTTCTTGATTTAGTTATCATTGAAAAAGCAGTAGAAGTTGGGGCAGACAGTAGTCAGTACCCCAGTAATTGCATTTTTCATTTCCGAGAAAAGAAGCCTGGGAAGGCTTTCGTTGATGGAAAAAGAATTGATTTCATAACTGCTGCTGGTAGGGTATGTTGTGTTATCTCACTTTTTATCTATTCTACGCTACTCTTTATCTCTCCCTCCCTGGGTCCAAATCTGGATGATAGAGAGTTGTTGGGTGTCAGGTGAAGGGTCTATCTACTAACTTTTTAAGTTTGGGAATTGCATTTCTTTGGCTTCTTTTGGGATAATTTTTGGTCGCCATTGCTTATAATCTTCATTTTTATTGCGGAATTGTTGAAAACCCGTGTTGATTCAAAGTAGGTTTCTCATGAAGGAAAGGCAGCTTGTATATGTGTGTCTGAGTGTTACAGTGTTTGCTTCTGGGGTTGTATTTTAGGAGTTTCAGTTTTGGAGCCATTTGTGTTTTCATTGCTTTGCTACTTGTGGTTTTTTGGTTTGTGTGGATTCAATAGAAGCTTCCGTGAATATGATAATGAGTGTGTTTCCGCATTTAACTGAATTTCTATTGGATTTTTAGTGAAATGATAAGATTTAATTTGCCTATAGCTTTAGTTTCTTGTGAGTCGCATGTGGAACCTTTTGACGGTCACTTTCTAATATTTTCTGTTAGGAACTGCATTTTGATGCTCTTCGGTGGAATTATGTGTTTATGCTCTACTTCTGGAGGTGCAATTTATATTTTAGCTTGAATACTAAATTTGTGGGGGACGAATGACATGAATTACAGGGTTAGGCTTTTCAACCACTTTTGTTATTTCTTGTGTTAATTCCTTTCATGAATTTCTTTGATCATGTGCTTTTTATGTGGGAGTTACTTTGCTTGGGTGGGCTGGTGGAAACTCTAATCTTTTACCGTACTGGACTTTGGACTGTTTTATGCTAAGAGATACAACATTTCTGGTTGAGGTTCAGGCAGATAGCTAACATACAGTTGAGAAATGTTCAACTGTACAACGTGAGCTGTGATTTCTAAACTCTTCCTAGAGTTTGTAATCAGTAACTTTTAGGCTACATCTTTTCAATGCTAAATGATTGTCTCAACATCATAGACTTCAATGCTTCTTGATGAAATGTCGGAACTACTGATCATTTCCAGGACAAGAAATGTACTTCCTTTTGCTTAGCCAATTGGGTTAAGTATGCTTGTCCTGTTTTCCCCTTTCTTTTGTATTGTGTGTGTTTTCTTCTCCTGTCATTTTCTAGACAATGTTCCGTTTCCTTGTCATCCATTCGCATATATATGCTTCTTGTGGCATATGGCCTTGTTTAAGTGTCCTACTAAAACTTGTGGTTCTGGAGTTGTCACTAAAATTTGATGGCCTTTTTTTTTCTTCAAATTATGGAGCATTGATGTATGGAAATAGTTTTTAATGAAAAAGTTGGATGGCTTTGTGCTTCCATATTCGCTTCCAAAATATGGCTGAGAGGCTTTGATCAGTTGATCACATACCTGGCGTATCTATTTTGAACAAATGTGTTTCTTACAGGACTGGAATCATTGGAATGTCCCTTTTTTTTTCCTTTTGGACATTGCTCGATTTTCTTTCTGTTATATTATTATGATTTACAGTCCTTTAATCTGCCCAGTAGAGAAAGAAAGGCTGTTATCTAGTTCGAAAAATATGAAATTTACTTTCTTTTTGAGTATTTGTTGAATTCACAATCCTTTTGTTTTTATTTGTTTCATTTGGTTATTAGATTGTAAAAGGACCATGCGCACCAAGATATAGGTTCATAAATGTAGAAAAGTGTCATGTATGATGTCTTCTTAATGTGTCATGTGAGAAGTTTTACTTCTTTTGAAAGTGGAAATCATGTGAAGCTCACATGTTTGCCTTTTACAAGATTGTTGTTGATCTAGCTATACCATTGGGCATTGGCAATTGATATAATTAGTGCTATTGACAACTGAATAACATGCATATTTCATGTGAAACAGTATATATTTATTCTTTATAACTATCAACTTAGAAGAAGGAAAATTTTACCATGAAATGTGAATGTAATGTAATTTCCTTTAAACAATCATGTGCTCTCTTTATATTCTAATTATTTGTTAGGTTTTCTTGTCTAATGCTTTTCCTAATAACAACTGTCAATGGTGTGCTTTATGCTTGTAGTGTTAACCAATTATTTGACAAACAAACTCTATCTGCCAAAATTTTGATTTGGGACAATGATTCACTATAATAATTTTTGTCAGAATATAAAATTGATGAAATGATGTCCATAACCCTTTCTCTGGTTTTGACTTTGGTTAAAAACTGGAGGAAAAGAAAAGCTTGAGTGCAATATTGATTTTATTGTCAAACCTGTTGTTGTTCAACTCTTCTTGCTTTTCTGACTTTTCTCAAATGTACTTGTTTTCCTGGTTAAGGTTTTATGGCTATATATTATTAAAAAGTAAAATAGACTTTTTAGCTGAAAATTTTTGGATATAAATGTTAAATGTGAAATAGTCATTGCTCCTTTTATTTGAGGCAGTGTGAACGTGTGTGAAGCAGCATGTGTGTTTCTTATACTATGCACATGAACTTCTTGTATGCTGAAGTCAAGTGTCGAATAAAGAAAGTCCTACTATTTCTAATCTCCAAATTGATTTTCATTGGACCATTTGGGTGCTTTTTGTTCTATAAGGTAGCATATGCCATTGCTGTTGTCAGCATAGCAACACTGGTTGTATATCCTTTAAGACAGATGAAATGGAATAGCATGTCTGAACTGATTGAAGGTCTTCCAGACGCTGTTGCCATCAGGTGTATTGCTTGGGTCCCTTTCTATTTTCATCCCAGGTTAGAGCTTGTTTCTCGTTCATGGCGAGCTGTCATTCGTAGCCCTGAGCTGTTTAAGGCCAGACAAGAGCTTGGTTCAGCAGAGGATCTACTGTGTGTGTGTGCTTTTGACCCAGAGAATTTATGGCAGCTTTATGACCCTCTAAGAGACCTATGGATCACTCTGCCTGTACTCCCCTCAAAAATCAGACACCTTGCCCACTTTGGTGTTGTCTCCACTTCTGGGAAGTTGTTTGTACTTGGTGGTGGTAGTGATTTTGTTGATCCATTAACTGGTGACCAAGATGGGAGTTTTGCTACCAATGAGGTCTGGTCGTACAACACTGTAATGCGACAATGGAGCCAGCATACTTCCATGCTTGTACCACGAGCCATGTTTGCATGCTGTGTTTGGAATGGGAAGATTGTTGTTGCTGGTGGGTTCACCAGCTGCCGAAAATCAAATTCCCAGGTAGAAATCTATGATCCAGAGAAGGATGTATGGATTCCAATGCCAGACCTGCACCGCACCCACAATTCAGCATGCTCTGGAGTAGTTCTCGAGGGAAAGGTGCATGTCTTGCATAAGGGCTTGTCAACAGTGCTAGTTTTGGATAGTGCAGGATCTGGGTGGACAGTTGAGGATCTTGGTTGGCTCCAAGGACCAATGGCAGTTGTTCAGGGTGCCATCTATGTTATGAGCCATGGAATGATTTTCAAGCAGGAAGGAAAGACAAGGAAGGTGGTAGTTTCAGCATCCGAATTTCGCAGAAGGATTGGTTTTGCAATGACTGCACTGGGGGACGAGATATATGTGATTGGAGGAGTAATTGGGCCTGACAGATGGAATTGGGATATTAAGCCAATGTCTGATGTTGATATCTTGACAGTTTGCTGTGAGAGACCAACATGGCGCCAGGCGACTCCAATGACACGGTGCCGCGGAACAATTCTTGGATGTACACAACTGAGAATTTAGATTGGTAGGTGAAAATTGTGGTCTTGTTGGGGCGTTGATCATCTTGTACTGGTGACCAGGAATGTGACTTTGATCTCTGGCTGGCTTGTTTGTTTCTTGAGCCAGTCTTTTCCATGTTTCACTTTTGTAATTTGCTTGCAGGCGTTTCTGATGGAAACTCAAAATTTTCAGGGCAACAATCGTGGTCTTTATAAATCTGTTAACGAACGACCTTCCGGCAAATGGAACTGTTACTAGCGTGAAATGACTACCCAACTTTTCTCCTCCTTGGGCATTCTGGGCTAACAAAATACCACCTGTTACTAGACTGATTTGCTTCTTTTTATTGTGTTCAAGGCCCCTATCAGAATTTACCATCGATACAGCCAGCCACTGTGATTTATAGTGCACAGCCAGCTCCCAATATTGTTAACGCAATGAACATCCTCCAAAAATAAAGCGCTTACAATAAAAGCCCAAAGGAAATAACGGAGAGTTAAACATGACGGCCCTTGACGAGGAACAAAAACCCTCTAAACCTTAATCAAGAACCAGAAAAATAAAAAAACCTTACTGCTTCTAGTTCTTGGTTCTCTTTTGTTTAACAGAAGATTTTAAGTAGAGAAATGGAGGACGCTCTAAATGAAGGAGAAAATAACAAAGAAATTGAGGTGGCCCCGGCTCTCATTGCGGTCCAACCCACCCAGGATTCTGTTGCAGTCGCCGTCGGGTCGGACCTACGCGTCTTCGACCTCCGGTGAGCAATCTCTTCGCAACATTGACTGTGTTTTTTTTTTATACCACAAACATTATATGATCTCGTTACGCGGAATGTTCTTTTTCTCTTCGTGTTTGAGGCTTAAGGAACCTTTTACAGACTTAATTTCTCTTGTCCAAGGGTTGGATGTTTGATTAATTTTATATTCCGAGTTTTGTTAGAGAGGGCTGTGGGGTTCATCTTACGGATGATTCTGTTGAGCCTTTCCACAAGAATTCTATAAGAGCAATTCGGTATGGTGCAAACGGGAAGTACTTTGTATCAGCCGGTGATGATAAGCTTGTAAAGATATGGTCTACAAATAGTTGGCGCTGCATTTCTTCAGTGTAAGTTTTTGTCAAATTTTTACCATGCTTTTTATGATGCTAGGATATGGATTTAGACATTAAGTCAAAGGGTTTCATTATAATTATACAAAAATTGTTCAATGGCCAAATAACTTTTTAACAGTCTCAGTTGAGACCTTCTGTGTAAGTTGGTTACTCATAGTTTGGACACAGATCATGCAAGCATAATAAAAAGGAAAATGAAGTCTTATCCCCAAATAATTTAGGATTACATGCTTATATACATTTTAGAGAAGGAGAAAAATAAGAAACAATTTCTAGGGATTAATCTCCTAGGATTCCACACTCTCCTAGGAAGTGAAAATAGTCTCTTAGGATTCTATATTCTCCTAGGAAAAGAGAAAAATCCCTTAGCATCCCACAACTTTTAAAATACTGAGAAATTGACTTTTCTAAAACTGTATGCAGCTAATATACAAATTAAAACCCTTTGTCACACTCCCCTTCAAGTTGGTGAATAAGGATTTGTCATTTCCAGCTTGCTAATGATACTTTGAAATATTTGGGTACTCAACCCTTTGTAAGCACATCTGCAATTTGTCCTTCAATTGGAATATAAGTCATACAAATTAACTTACATTCCAATTTTTCTTTAATAGAGGGCCTATCAATTTCAATATTTTTTGTTTAGTTATGTCGTACTAAATTATATGCAATATTTATCGCTAATTATTATCATGGTACAACATCATTGGACCACTCCACCTTATCCGTAAGTCCGTCATTGGACCACTCCACCTTATCTGTAAGTCATCAAGTATAATCTTTCACCATAACAAATCATAAATACCTAGTGCCAGATATTTGAATTCCACCTCTACACTTGATAATGCCATAATATTATGCTTTTTGCTTCTCCGTGTTACAAGAATGCCACCCAAAATTGTACAATATCTGGGAGTATTCCTTTTATTGACTGGTGATCCTGCATAATCTACATCAATATATGCTTCAACTGTTAACTCATTATTTCTTTAAGAATTCCTTTCCATGAAATTCCTTTCAAATAGTCTAGAATTCTACAAGTAGCAGGTAGATGAACTTCTTGGGGATCATGCATAAACTGGCTTATTACAGTAACCGAATATGTTATATCTGGCCTTGCTTGTGATAGATAAATGAGTTTTTTAACTAGATGTTGGTGCATCTCTCAATCAATAGAAGAACCTTCTTTAGTTTAACCAAGTTTATAGTTGGGATCTATAAGAGTTGGTGTTGGTTTACAAGCTAGTCTTCTTGTTTCTTTTATTAGATAATTACATATTTCTGCTGTGAGATGAAGATCCCCTATTTGGAATGAGTGCCTTCAATCCCTAGAAAATACTTTAAACTACCTAATTCCTTAATTTAAAACTCTCAATTAAACATCCCTTCAAAAATTGTCTCTCTTTTTTATTATTGTCAGTGACAGTTATATCACTAACATAAACTAGCAATGATGTAACTCCCCTTGAATTTGAATGTTTAACAAATAGTATATGATCACCTTGGCTTTGTTTGTATCCCACAAATATGCCAAACCATGCCTTTAGTGATTGCTTCAAACCATAAAAGCCTTTTTTTTAACTTGTAAAGTTTATTACTTGCCATACTATCACCAAATCTAGGAGGAATATTGATGCAAAATACTTAAAAAGTCAATAAAAGAAGTAAAAGAGAAAAAATTAGTCAACCACAAACTTTAATTTGGTGGGATGAATGGTGAGAATTGAATTGACAACAAAGACAGCAAAGACAACAAGGGATGAAATTTAAATTATGCTAAGATTCCTTATTAGATAGGAAGTAATAATAAGTTAGTATGTTATTCTAGTTGTAGATATTTTATCTTAGTTGTTTATGACTTAAACTTATAGAATTTTTATTGAAATATGATTTAAATTTGTTATGAACATTTTTTTTACTAGAACAAGAGTTCTAGAGACTTCTTTATAAACACGTGTGTACTCAACCCTTCAATAACAAGATATCCTGAATTTTTTAATAAGATTGAGTTTTAGTTAGAAGGTGTGATGCTTTCTTTAAAGGGTGATTCTTAAACTCTAGGAGTGGTTCCTAGTTCCCTACCCTCCATTACTTGTTTACCTCACTGAAGTTCCAGTAACTTTTTCAACATACCCAGTGCACAAGGTTGCCCGTTTTGAGTATTCGATGAAAGAAGGAGGACAACAAAAACAAGAATTGCAATCACCGATCTTTATGGAGGGTCTGGGGAGGGTCATGATGTACGCAACCTTCCCTTTGTAAAATCCAAAATTCCAGCAATATTGAAATTCTACCCTCAATTTTCAGTAATCAAACCTTAAAATTTCAACTAATCCAAACTTGAAATTCCAACAAACTAAGCTGAAATTTAGATCTAAAATCTGATATTCCAGCAGCCTACGAACACTAAACAGCCCATACTTCCTAGTTTCTATGAGTTTTAGCCACTAATTAATATTTCTTCTATTTGTCCTACATAAAATATTTAAGGATATTTCTTTTTCAAAGTCGCCATAGAGAAATGCATTTTTTACATCAACAATGGTAATTCCCAATTGAAGTTAGCTGCCAAGGATAAAACGACTGCTACTTTTTTCATTTTTGCAATAGGGATAAAGGTCTCAATGTAATCTAGTCTATATGTTTGATTGTATCCTAATAGCCATTGCTTTCACCTTATACTTGACAAAGATCCATTAGCCTTATACTTTAAGTTAATACCCATTTACATCCCACTAGTTTTTTCCCCCTCAACAATTCTACTATCTCTCAGGTTTTATTTTTTTCTAATGTATCCATCGCAACACTCTTGGCTTTCCTCCATTCTTCTTTGGATAATGCCTCAAATAAGGTCTAGCTATAGGAATAGTATTTAGGTTGATAAGGAAGGTTTTGTAGGAAGATGAAAATCTATGAAAGGATAAAGTGTGGGCTAAAGGATTTTAAAACCGCTTGGTACATTCTCTAGTTCCTTTTCTCAGATAAATAGGCAACTCATTATTATCATCCTGGGTCTTAATTTCAGTGGATAGTTCAAATTGAAGGGCTTTAGGTACACTTCATTTATTGGTGGATGATTTGGAGCAAATTCTTGTACTATCTTTGGGTCAGGACCGTCAGGTGGCCTTCTTGAGTACACCATCCCAAATCACCTTTTATCAATAGTAATATATATATCAAATTTATCATTCATCACAGATTCAATAGGATTAGGTTCCTTCTTTAACTTATTTACCCTAGGACTAAATGATGGTAGAGATGATAGATGGTGGAAAAGAGATGTCAAATGGATTTTCTAAGTTATTTCCTCTTTCTTTATCTTCTCTAGATATATAAACCTCTCATAAAGATAATTTTGGGAATAATAAAGTACATCTTTGATAAATGTTACATTAACAGATACATACATTTTCTTAGAAGGGGGATGATAATATTTATAGACCTTGTGATTGGGTGAGTATCCTAGAAAGATACATTTGACTACTATAGGCTCCAGTTTTTCCCTGTTAAAGACCATGAATATGAACAAATGCAATACAATCAAAAATCCTAGGCATAAGAATGTTAGAAGTTTTGACATTTGAATAAAAGTGAGAAAGACATGTCAAAGGAGTTTTGGAACCTAAGCTACGTGATGGCATCCTATTGATCATGTATGCATATGCGAGAACAACTTCTCCCCAATACTATTTTGGTACACTATGACAGCATAGGAGTGCTCTAGTGATGTTTAAAATATAACCTCTTTTCCTTTCAGCCACTCCATTATGCTATGTTGTATAGATACAAGATGATTCATGAAGAATGCCTTCTTTTTGAAAGTGTGATAATAAATTTTGGCCACAATAGCTTAATTTTAGTACCAAATTGATTTTGTCCCGTATAATGAAAACTACGGACAAAGTTACTCGCATCTAATTTATTTTTAACAAGAAAATCATGTGATACGAGTGTCATCATCAATAAAAGATACAAACAATCTTGCACTAGTGATATTAAGGATAGGAGGACCCCATATGTCACTATGAATTAAATAAAAAGAGGTAATTCTTTTATTGCTAATGGGAAAAGACACACGAGTGTGTTTGACAAACTCAGATACATCACAATGAAAACTCGCTACATCTATCTCTTTAAAAGGAGAAACAAACATGATCTTTAAAGTTGCAAATGATGGATGACCCCAGTGAAAATGATGAAACAAAATAACATCCCTTTTTGATGATGAAAAAAGTGATAAAGATATATTGCTATTGCTAATAGATGATTGGTTTGAAGTTTCTAAGTAATAAAACTGTTATGGATGCATTCGTAGGAGTTTATTAAGGATTCTAAATCCTTGCTTAGTTAGGAATTCTAGTTAGCAGTAGGAGTTTATTAAGGATTATAAATCCTTGCTTAGTTAGGAATTCTAGTTGGCAGTAGGAGTTTATTTAGGAAAGGGAGTCTATGAAGGATTCTGAATCATTCTTTAGTTAGGAATTCTAGTTCTATTATTCTTTTTGATTGTAAGGAGATTTCCCTATAAATAGAGAGTTATTCAGCAGTAAAAGAACAAGCAGAATTTATTAGAAACCACGAGATCTGAAACTCTCTCTTAACGAGTTTCAAGGTTACAACTCCCTTCAACGAGCTGTGTTGGATTACCAATTATAGGTAAATCCAGGAGGAAGAACAAGGGTAAAAACCCTTTGTTGGAAGAAGAATCTCCGGTTAATCGTCCGGTGAATCGATTCCAAACTCGGGACCGTAACAATTTGGTATCAGAGCCACTCACCATAGACGAGAACATCGTTGAAGAACGGTTTCGTCATCTTTTGCGTGAAAACCAATCTGAAACTTATGCTAAAATAGCAGCAGTAGAATCAAGGTGGGCCACTGCAGAGGCACGAATGGCGGCTCAACTTCAACAATTATCATAGCAACTTGAAACTTTAATTCGGGCCAGCAGCCGTGGTAAAGGAGTTGACGTTGGGGACGGAAGCAATACAAGCTCCAACCAAAACCAGAATCCTCACATTGATGAAGGAAACAGCAGCAGTAAAGGAGGCATGAATGGCGGAAGAACAGGAGGCTTTGTGCTGCGGTATACGAAGTTAGATTTCCCAACCTATGATGGAGCAAGTGACCCATTGGTGTGGCTCCATAGGTGCGATAAATTCTTTGTTAATCAGAGAACAGCTGAGGGAGACAAAGTTGGGCTGGAAACATTTAACATGATTGGGGAAGCCTAATTATGTTTTTACCAAATTGAACAAGAGGAGTCGAACATGACATGGAAGACATTCAGCGAGAATTGTACCCTTCGCTTTGGTCCACCCTTGCGGAGCAATCCTTTAGGAGAGTTAATTAACCTCAAACAAACAAGTTCCGTAGAAGAGTACCAGCGAGAATTTCAAACATTATTAGCACGGGCAAGCTCAGTACGAGCTGATCAGCAGGTCGACATGTTTACGGCAAGATTAAAGGAGAATATCCGCATTGACGTAGAATTGCACAGTCCACCAAACTTGTTACATGCCATGAATTTGGCCAGGGCCTTTGAAAGAAAATTACAGCTCACCCAAAACATGCAGAAAGGCGTAAATCCTACCATCAACTTCAATTCAAGGGGAACTTCAAATAATGACAAATTGGACACTATTGTTGGCAATGCAATAACCAATTCCAGCAGAGCTTCTGTTAGGCATCGGTAGAGAGAGAGAGAATGTCAGAGGAAGGACAGTGGGCAAGGGGGCGTGGGCGTGAGTTAGCAGCTGAGGTGGCTAGTTTGTTAGGATAACAGAATGTACGAGGGGGGGCTTATAAAAGGGGAGAAACAAAGAAGAGAGGGGAAGGAGAAATCTAAGAGAGTAAGAGTGACAGAAGGAACCGAAAACCCTTCTGAGGAGCTATAGGCTCTGGTTAGGAGAAATACTATATTTCTCTGGAATAGTGGTGAATACACCATAGTTATACTGCAAATATTATAGTAATACCTATTGTTCTAAGACCAGGTTCCTAACAATGCCAAACAACTTCTGGCTGAAAAATGAAGCTTATTTGTGGTTGGAAAACTGTGTAAATTGTAACCCTGTATGTTTCTTTCCATTATTGACTTCTCTTTGCTTAGTATCAAACTAGTTCTTATACTTCCAACTGAGCACGAGGTGCTTTTGTTCTGCCTGTTGCATCTGTAGTACCAGTTCTTGACTTTGAACATCAATCTGTGCAATTTAGTTCTGTTCCATCTGCTATGACAGGTTTCTTCAGGGGATTATATATTGTGGAATACATTAGGGAAGTGCCCATCTGCAGCTACAACCTAGGCATCGAACTGATTGAACGTTAAAGCTTCGGCGATCATACAAGAAAGATGACGTGTTTTAGCTGTCTAATGGACCCTGCATTGCTCATCTGCTTCTAAAACTTCTGTTGAGAGCCATCAGATAATGATTTCTACCTTATTTGTGAATAGCCTGAATTTGGTTGGTACTATTTTTACTTAAACGAGGCAATGTTGTAGAATAGGATTTCATATTTCACATGAAGAGTGACGTTTTGATTGATCCATGTGTACATTTTCGTATTGATTCATGTTCAAACTACATGGAAGAGCTGCAATTTTGCGAGGGCGTTATCTTATCTGTTTTTTGCAACACCATTTTTGGCTATGTATTGGTTCTAGCTCTTCCCATGGGGGAATTCACTTTCTAGGCCACTCTTTAACTTGGTTATTGAAGTTATCATGATTTTATGCATAGGTGATAAAAATTGAACTGATTTAACAGTAAAAATTGGCTAATTTTTTAGTTTAGTTTTTTTTAATTTTTTGATTTGATTTAGTTTAATAATTTTTGTTGATAAAAATTGATTAAATTTTAATTAATTGGTTAATTTTTATAAAATAATTATTTTTATAAATTAAAATAAATCAATCAGTTTTTATTTCATAATTACTTTTTTTAATTAAATTTTAGATATTTTGATAATTAAGGATAATTTTTATCATCTTTTTAAATTTTACAATTTTATTAATTTTTAACCGATTTTATAATTTGAAAGCGCTATGATAAATGAAGAGTTCTATTTTTTAGTATATTATAACCCAAACATATTATATAACATTATTTACATTAAATTTCTTGCAATTTATACTTTTTTATTTCAAATCTTAATTTTAAAAAAATAAATTAATAATGCCATTCTTTATTAAATTTTTACTTATTAAAAGATACCAGTTAAAAGGAAAAATAAAAAATTTAAATTACTTAAACAAATTTAACAATCTCTTTTTAATTAAATAATAATTTTAAATTTAATTTTATTCAATCTTATTTTATTATTGTGATTGAATTTTTTAAATCTTAAATTTCTTGTTTTAAAAATAGTGATTGAATTAATTAAAATAATAATCATTTTAAATTAAACTTTAAATTTTTCAAAGATTATATTTTTCTTAAATAAATTTTCAAATTCGATCCTTAATCACAAACAGAAAAATACTAATTTATCAGAGAAATTGTTTTATTCTTTCTTTTTTTATTAAAATCACGGGCCTTACAGCAAGCTATCACTAACAGTTTATTTCTTGGGCCAAGCCCAAAATTTCCAAATTTCTTATCTAAGAAGATATTGATTCTATTTTCTCAAATTATTGCTATTTCCTTGCTTCAATTAAAATAATTAAAAACGTGTTTTTATAAAATTAAAAGATAAAAATTGAGTACCTAGTAAA
>JANZLH020067074.1:0-19086 GCA_026770325.2 Erythroxylum fimbriatum
GAACTTGAGGAAACTGTAGAAAGGCCTTGCCCGTGAGTCGGTGACCACTTTCCGCTAAAGGACTCGGGAGATTCGGATTCGTTTAGAGCTCGGAATCGGCATCGGAATCAGAGATGGAACCAAAATCCAGGTATTCCGCATTACCTTGGTTTTTGATCCTTTCACGGGACTCTGGGGTACATAATCAAGTCCCCTCTACGTACTAACAGATGATTCCCTTTTCAAAGAATTCATTTGATGAGCATCACTTCAAGATTCAACTTAGGGTTGCATAAGAATTCTGAGTATTCTGAATCCAACTTAAAGATCTTATGAAATAGATTTAAAACTAACTTGCATTAACTTTTTGACCTAATCTAGCACGAATTGTATTGTATGTGTTTATTTTAATTTAGTATATTTCTAAATATTTTAAATTGAATCGAGAGAACTGAATTTATGCTATTATATAATTTATTTTATAATTTTTAAGTTAATTAATTTTAAACATTTAAAATCTAAATTTATCTACTTGAATTTAAAGTTACTATCTTGTAGTTTTTGACTTTAAACTGTGGATAAATTATATTTCCTTTTAAAAGAAATTTTGATTAAGATTAAAAAAGGGGAAACTAATTTTTTTAAAAAGTAAAAAGAATATGATTATCTAAATAAAAGGGGATTCTTACAAATCATGATATAAGTAATGCAACCTCTTTACTTGGTACATTTCATATTTTTTGACTTTTGAAGACCATTCATTTTAGTTTAATAATGGACCGATGTACTTAAGTTGTATAAGTGACAGTGATATCAGAGCTACTAGGTTTTGACCTGGGTCACCCCACGTTGTGAGTTCAAATCCCAGAAAAACAATGTGGGAATGGAATCGTCGTTAAGTTTCAAGTGGGACCCACCTTGTATGAGTGATTTGATATGTGAACCCTTCACAAGGCCTTTTGGAGGGCTCAGTTGCATGGTTTCTGTGTTCATCTTACAAGTTTTGTAATCAAATTTTGAGTAAGGACCTTTACATATGCTTCAATTGATCTCCAGGTTGTGTTTTATATATCTAGCTCATGGTTGGAAAATATGAAAATTGTTTCCTAGTATCTATCTACCTCAAACTTCCTCTTCTTTCTATAGGCAAGTTGTCCTCTAATCCTCCTAAAGATCTTCTCTTATAAGTGTTAACTTTATCTTCCTTCACTGAGCATCTACGCATATATGATCTTAATTTGTGAGATATACATTTTTTCTGACTTTAGGATTGCAATGTCTTCATCTAAGCCTATTTCGAACTAGTTACTATTGGGAATTGAGAAACAGTAACTTAATTGGTGGCCTTTGAAAGCAACTAGTATAAGCTTAGTGAATTTGTTAGAAAGACCATCGGGAGAATATAGTTTTGTTGATAAACATTCAATAAACTATATTTTTTATACTCATATTTAGTGTGTTTTGCTTATTATTTGAGAGCTTTAGTTTTTTTACGCTTATTTCGTTTATAGTATGTTTTCAAGTCTCAATTACCTTCATGGAACAAAAAGCAAGAAAATCGAAAGAAATTGGGATAGAAAACGAAAGAATTGGAGTTATTTTAAAGGTATAAGGTCACGTAAGGGTCATATAAGTCACTGTGAATGTGTAAAACTTTGAAGACGTTGTTTTGCCCATTTGAAGATACATACCCATTTAAGTTACATGCACTATCATGTCTCATACCTATGGAAGCTTCTAGGAACATCTAAATTTGTGATTATGAAGCATTTTTTAGATACACGGTCACTCACATTATCAAGTGACTAACTATGTATATATTAGAAATTGTAACTTTGCACTATAAAAGACAATTATGAATAGCAAACATAAGGGTAGATATTAAAGTTGGAGTTAAAGGCAAAATTGGAGTTTGAGACACAATTTTGATTCTAGGATGGAGGAAAACATGAAGATTACTTCAAAGATCCTATAAAAACAACTTTCTGTCAAAGTTTCAAGGGATTACATTAGAGAAAAGGGAGATACATATCTTATAAATTATATTCTTTTTAATTATCCTTCTAAAACTTTTGATGTTGTTTTGTTTTCTATGTTTATGAACTAAGCTTGTTAAGTACCCACGTAGGATGAACCCTAAGTTAGGATGGATATTATGATTTCATATTTTATTTAATGCAATTTGATATATTGATTCATTATGTTTCAATTACGCATTTTTATTCTTGAATTATTATATCTAGAATATTAGTTCAATATATGATTTCATATAATTGAGAATGAGAAATCTTTTTGTATGAATAGATCTACCATAATTGAAAGGAATTGCATGCAATCCTAAAGAAAAGTCAATATAAATCTTCTGAATTAGGGTCAAAAATATTAGTGAAATTTATGAATCATATAATGCAATCTTGGGGGTTTAAACTAGAAAAAGGTTTCAGTTATTTAATAGAGTATTAACTTCTGATAGTCTTGTGAAAGATATTAACATAAGATAGGAATTTCTATGATCCAATTATCAATAATTAAATTGCATGATAAAGGGTTAATACTTAAGAAATCTTAGGAGGATTCTCTGATGTACTAGTTATTCGATATTGATTAATCTTATTTTTATTTGTATTCTATCTTATTTTTATGTTGAATTTCAATTTAGTTTTAGTTTTAATTAAATCATTATCCTATTTGTTGGCTAATAAAGAATAGTTTATTAATAATACTTGTGAGATCTATAGAGTAGAGATCAATGCTCATATCAAGTTTTTGATGTTGTTATAGGGGACTAGAATATTAGAAACACCTAATTTTTACTAATCTAGCCATTAATTACTTGCTTAGTTCTTTTTACTTTTTGTTTTCAATTTGTTAAATTATTTTGTTGACTTTTTAGTTTTTTCACTTCTACAAGTCTTTGGGTTAGTTTATGACCCAAAGAAATTCATTATAGTTGGTTGATGAACATCCAAAATTAAGAGGACAACTCATAGAAACATTCAAAGGACTTTATTTAGAGAGTTAACATTAGATTTACAAATGAATGACTTGAAAGATTAAATTAATACCGAAGGATCATAGATAGACCAACCAAAGACCAAGTTCGATTACACTAGGCTAGACTTGATGGGGATAGAGTCTAGTATTATAAGACCCAATGTTATTGCCAATAATTTTGAGATTAAACTGAGTATCATTCAGATGGTGCAACAGTCTGTCCATTTTGATAGGCTATAAGATAAAGACCTTAATACGCATATAGAAAAAAAAATTAGAAATTTATTTTACCTTTAAGGTCAATAGTGCTAATGATGAAGTAGTAAGATTGATATTATTTCCATTCTTAATAAGGGACAGGCTAATAAATGATTAAATTCTCTACCTCAGTCATCCTTTACAATTTAGGAACAAGTGGAAGACAAATTTCTTTTGAAGTACTTCCTGTTAGCTAAGACTGCTAAAATAAGGAATGAAATCTCTTCTAATGCTTAGATCAATTTAGAGACTCTATATGACCTGTATGAGAGATTCAAAGAGATGCTAAGGAAGTTCTTACATCAAGGTTTACCATTATGGATGTAAATTCAGACCTTGTATAATAGGCTAAATCAAACAATAAGGCAAATGATAGTTACAATAACTGGGGTACTTCGAACTAAAAAAATAGCAAAGCAATTCAAGACCTCATTAACAATATAACGATGAATAACTATCAGTGGTGCTCCTTTTAAGAAAAACCAAGTAAGCCAGCGAGAGCATATGATGTAGATGCAGTTACGACATTGGCAAACCAGGTTCAAAAGATGGATGGATTGATAATAAATCCTCAGTTATTCCAAGTAATACAACATAAGGTGTGTGAGCTAAGACATCCAAGTCAAGAATGTCAAGCACAAAATCCCTAACATGTGGATTATATGAGAAATTCTCATAGACCCCAGAATAATCCCTACAATAACACATATAATCTAGGATGGAGGTGTCACTTAAATTTCTCTTAGGGGCATTAAGGGCAACTAAGGAACCAACCTCCCTAAGATTTCATCAACATCTACCTTAAGAAAAGAATCCAAATTTGAAAGACCTCATAACCAAATTTCTTCAAACTTTAAAGGCAAGATTTTATCCACCGAAAATTTATTAAGAAATCAAAATATTTTTATACATAAGTTGGAAAATCAAATCGGCCAACTTGTAAAGATAGTTTTTGAAAGACAATAAGAGAGTTTGCCTAGAACCACCAAGACAGATCCTAGAGAATGTGTGATAACAATCAACTTTAAGAGTAGAAAAGAGTTGTAAGAGGGGAATAAGACCTAGGATGAGAAAAATAGTCACACCATGAGTCAAAGAAAATTTGACAGTGAAGGGTGCCTTCCAAAATTCAAGGAATTTCGACCTAGCATCCTTTATCTTACGAAAATGAAGAAATATCATATGGATGAGTAGTTGGTAAATTCCTTAAACAATTTAAAACTTCATATTAACTTACTCCTCACTGACGCTCTTACACAGATGCTGAAGTATTCAAAATTCTTAAAGGAGTTACTAGAAAATAAGAGGAAGATGGAGGAGTTAGCAACCATGATGCTGAGTGGAAGATGCTCAGTGATTCTTTAAACTAAGCTACTAGAGAAGTTTAAAGATCTAGGGAGTTTTACTATCCCTTGTCAAATTGGTCACTTAAAAATAGAAAAGGATTTAGCTAACCTAGGGGGCCAATATTAATATGATTTCTCATTCTTTGTTTAAGAAGCTTGGATTAGGTAAACCAAAACCTACTAGGGTAAGTTTATAATTAGAAGACAAATCGATAGAGTATCCTAGAGGTATTATTAAGGATATACTTGTTAAGGTTGATAAGTTTGTTTTTCCATTTGACTTTGTGATCCTTGACATAGAGGATATAGAAGTACCTCTAGTTTTAGGTTGACTCTTCTTAGTCACGACTAGGTCTATTATTGACATTAGTGAGGGAAAGCTAGTGCTTATGGTTAGATATGAAGAGGTTACATATAAAATACCTGAGATTATAAATTATTCCCTTAAACATATTGATGCTTATTTTCTTAGTGATATAACTGATGATTGAATTTTGGATGTTTTGCGTGACTCTTTTTCTAAAAGTCAATAAGAGTCGTTTATAGTTCAAGGTAAAAAGAAATATGAGAACACCCCTTAAGGAAAAGACAAGTAGCTTTATTAGACCCATGGTAAGAAAGCAAAAACTTAATCTTTATAATTTTCCTTAATTATATATAGGTTCATCTAAATAAGGATGTTAAATAAGAGCTATTTAAGAGGTAACCCAAAAATTGTAATAGTATTAATTGATTTGAATATTTTACTTTAATTATTTTTTAGTTTTATTTAGGATTTCAATGATTTTTTGTGTTTTTATGTTAAGTTATTAGGCATCCTTATTTGATTTTGCGTAATTTTGGTATTTGTGGTATGTGTTATTTAATTCTTTTAATTTTGAGTGAAAATTTTTAAGCTTTTCAGGAATTTTTTGGTGTACATAATCATATACACACTCGTATACACAAAAATCACATTTTCACATTTTTACATGGTTCTAATAACCTAAACTATCACTGGACATAGTCGTGTATATCCTTAGAATTTTTAAAAATTTATACACATACTCACAAAAAGTTATATGGGTGTAGTACATGCCCATGTAGCTCAATTCTCTAGAACGAGTCAACTTACAAACCCATGCCTAAAGTCAGATATTTAGAGCTTATAACTACCCATGTAAGTATTTCAAAAACGCTAACTATTCTTCCTTCCCATTTTTCCCTTCTTCTACCACTTCTTTGTTGCGCTCCCCTTTTACAACCTAGCTCGGTGATTTCAAACAATATTACGACACCTAAACTAATTCTATTGCATTTTAAATGGAATGCACTAAGAGTTTTTGGTATTTTTGTGATTTAGGAATTGTTCTTCACTCAACATGCTAGGTTTCACATTTGCTCCAATCCGAGGTATGTTTCCCTAATTTTCTTCTTATTTTGCAATTATAAGTTCAATTTTATTCATTTTCCTATGAATTATTGGATTAATTTGACGAATTAAATCAAGGATTGGATGAAATTGAACTTGGAATTGCTAATTTTGCTCACTATGTTATGAAGGATGATGGGTTTTGTTAGATTAGGCATAAATTGGTGTTTTTTTTCTAGTAATTAGTTATTGTTTGTTTGTTTAATTCTACACTTATTTTGTATTGTTTATAATTTAAGTTTAATTATGAACGCAGTATAGGTTTTGTTGTTTTAATTATTTAATTTAATTTTAAATTTTAGGAATTGCATAATTATTTTAATTTTTGTTAATTGCATTTTAATTGTATTATTAATTTGTCATTATTTTAGTTTTTAATTAATTTTTTAATTTCATTGATTTAGTTTAGTTTAATTTTTAATTATGTGCTTTTCGTAATTGCATAACATAGTGTGTATACAAATTAAGTATGGGGAAATTGCTTTTCTATATTGATATTTATTATTTTTTCACATTTTATTTTGTTTTAGGTACAATAATAAGAAGAACGAAAACAATGCAATAACAAGGAGAAAAGGAGATATCCAAAAAGGGACAAAGAGGTGAAGCGTCATCTAGAGACCCGAGTGGAGCTCACCCACGACCAGTGTGAGAGACTACAACACATCCATTAGCGCTAAGCATAATCCTGATTTTTTGAGATCATGGAGCCCACATATTAGGAACTTACGTTGAGGTGTACTCCACATTCTTCATGAAAAAAGGTCGATACAATTGGGATTTGATAAGCACAATGCAATTTCATATGTTTAGGGATATGAAAAGGATTAGCTACTCTAACTTCTCTGTAATGATGAGGCTCTGTAATCAAGAATTTGTGGAGATGCAGAAGTATACAATCTTCCATATAGATTTCTTGTAATGGATGGATGTTTGACACTTCTAGTGTAACATCAACAAGGAGCTAGATTATGAACCGAACAAATCTATAGCATTTATCTATGACATCTTGTACTCAAGTTCACTAACATAATCTTGAGTAATACACTGAGTAGGTAGGGTGACAACTTCAGCGTAGTCAAAATTTTGGATGTGCTTTACTTATAGAGTATGAGATAGAGGACGCTAATACACTTAGGGTGCATCTTAGCCTTGTAATTCCAATTTTAGATTGAGGAGAAAAAGGTAGGACGATATGGATCAGGCCTAATATGACATGATCAGTAAGGAGGATTGGAGTCTTCAGCAACTAACACTGATGAAACTACTTAAGAGCATTGTTGGACCCCGATCTTTTAGTAGAATTTAGAAATATTAAATGAAATTGAATGAGTGTTTTTGTATATGTATTGTGTTATAGATGAATTTGTGCGTTAAGAAAATTAATGAGAAAAGAATTGATTAGTTTTGATGGCTTTGATATTTGAGTAGATTTATATGAGTTATGAGAGTAAAGTGAACGAGTTGATTGAAATGAAAGTTAAAAATTAAGAAATAAAGAGAAAAAGTGTGAGAATTTGAAGAATTAAGAAAGTTTGACTTTTGGGGTAAATAGTTAACTTTTTTATTTAGGCAGAATTTGAGAAAATGATCTGCATGAAACTTATAGCTTATGTTGAAAGCTTTCTGTCGCCATAAAGTATGCAATTTTTTGATATCGGGATTGAGAGCTATGATTTTTCGAAGTTAAGTGTATTTTGTTTTGTGTTTGGAAAATGTTCATAGAGTAAGTTTGCGTGTACTATGCTTTGAGGCCAATCGTCGGACTGATGTTGTTTGAATTAGAGTAAGTGGTCTACATGAAAGTTGTAGCTTGTATTTCAATCTTTCTAACGCTATAAAGTATGCAATTTTTGGATGTAAGAGTTGGAAGATATAGAATTTGGAAGTTTGGTTGTGATATAGGATGGCACATTAGCTGGCTGAATCTTTGATTAAGGAATTGACCTAGTTAGAGGTTGATTTTGCTTTTAAGTTCTTCATGGAACTTGTAGAACTTTTTTATTAGCTTTCCAATGACACCAAATTTGTCAAATTTAGAGTTCGAAATCAAGAGTTATGATTTTAGGAAAATCTGTTTATACATATGTATTTGAAGTTTTGTTCTTTTGTTTTTAATCCGACCCTTTTGCAATCTTTTGCTTATATCCTTTTCGTCCGACATCCGATTGACTTGGTTTTTGAAGTGTTGGATTCCTAAGACATTTAGCTATTTTTTCATGGGGAATTATTATTTTTAGGAGATTAAAATTGATACTTGGGGCTACAAATCATGTAAAGTGATCTAAGTTCAATTTAGCCCCTAAGATGTTCAATTTCTATAGTAAAGTTTGACGTAATGTTCAGTCGTGATTAAGTTCAGGTCTGAAAGTATTTTGGCCATAACTCCTTCGTTTCTGAACCGATTTGAGCATTTTTGGTGTCGTTGGAAACGTAAGACATAGAGGAACATTTCTCTAGAAGGAAGTTTTAGCTAATTCCTTCATTTTGATGGTTAGAAAAATGTCCTAAAGTAAGTATGTTTTGAAATAAATGTTAGGGGAAATTTTGGAACATCACTTAAAGAGTTAAGTTTTGAGGCTAGCATGGAGGGGCATTAGGGTCTTTTACCATTCATTGACATGGCATTGTAATACAAGAGGGGCTATCATTTTGGAGAGTTGAAGCACGACAATGAGAGGAAAACAAGAAGAAAAGAAGAGATAAATAAGAGGGAGGAGAATCGGTGGAGAGAAGAAGAGGAAAGAAGATGGAGGAAAGCTAGGTTTCGGTTTTTAAGGGTCTTCAAACACGTTTTTAAGGATGATTTAAGGGGGAAAAGATGGAGGAGCTCAAGAGCTTTGCTTTGACCCAAGAAAAATCTGAAATGATGAAGTTTAAGTTAAGAGAAGATTTTTAATCCTTGAGTTTTGATGAGATTTTTGGTTTGGATAGGTTAAGAATGTTAGGGGTTTGTGATTTCCCAAGGTTAATTTTAGTGATTATGCCCTAATTGATGGTCAATTTTGGATGTTCCTAAATTAGGAATTTTTGCTTTGATTTAGGGATTTACGTAAGGAATGGAGAAATTGAGGCTTAAATCAAGTGTCAAGCATGAAATCGAGGTGGGTAATGTGTTTATATTTTGAATTCTAAGCTAAGTATGTTATTTTGAAAAATCAAGAATCAAAATGTTTAGAAATTATTGTTTAAGTAAATGTTTGAAAATTTTGATTTTCGTAGGATTAAATTTCTTGCTTTCAAAATGATTTCAAGAAATTTCAAGACTTGTGAAATTCATTGTTTTCGAATTATTTGAAAAAATTGATAATGTTGCTATGATTTAAGAAATTATAATGATTGAAGAATTATATGTGATTTTGATCATTATGTGAAATTGCCATATGAATTTGGATGATGAATGTACAATGTGAATTGGAGTGTATTTGAATTATGATTTTAAGACATTGATATGATTTAGCATTCCTTGTGTTGGAATGGAAGAGATTTGGGTTGTATTATACTTTTTTGAAAGTTGCTCAAAATGTAATTGTTGTATGGTTGGAAAATTGACAAAAAGAAGAGAATTGTGTTTGCTGCCATTTTGAGTTAATTGATGGGTTAATGTGAATTGGTTTGAAATTGGGAGATTGAAGATGGTGTAGATTGTGGTTTTTGTGCAGGTATATGAAGTTTGGATGAGAAAATTTAAGATTGGCTAGTTGCATTTTTAAAGGAGGTGCTGTCAAAATTTTTGCAAAAATTGACAGAAACTTCGCTTAGGTTTTAGACCCTCTTAGAGCTTGAACTGGATTTAGAGGTCTTCTTGAAGAATGTAGTACATGTTTAGACCTTTCCATGGGTATATAATTTGTCATTTTTGGACTTAGGATGAAAAAGTTATAAGGTATGGGAGTTTTCAGTTACTGTTGAAGTGTCTTGTTATGAGCAGTAACTTCGGAAGGGTTTTTCACCCCTTTAGAGCATTAATTGATTTTTCCATCCTTCTTGAAAGATGTATATGGTCTTTTCATCTATCCATTGATGTATAATATGCAATTTTTAGATGGTGGAGTAAGAAGTTATGAGGATTAGAAGATTGCAGTTACTGTTTACGTGGACTGTTCATATGGTCATTTTAGGCAGTAACTTGGAGTGAGTTTTTATCTTTTTTAATGACGAAATTGATGTTTGCCCCCTTCATGAAAGTTGTAAAGCATCGTTTCATCTTTCCATTGAGGTAAAATGTGACATTTGTAGGCAATTGTGTTAAAAGATATGAGTTTTCAAAGTTCAGTCACTGTTTGTAAAATGGATTTTTTTTAACAGCCCCTTCAACTGGAATTTTAACCCTTTTGGAGGCTGATTTCGTTTGTAACTTCTTCTTGAAACTTTTAGAGCTTTTTGTAATCTTTCCAATGGCACCAATTTTGTCAATTTTGGAGTCCAGTGTGAATCGATTTGCATTTTCAAAATTTCGGGTGGCTTATTTCAAAAGTTTCTTTTATTTTCTAACTCTCCTTCCACCCTCTTGTTTGTAAATTCTTCCGTTGACCTCGGACTTTCACGATTTTTGAAACGTTGATTTTCTAAGAAATTCTCCTAGTTTCTCTGCATAAACCTAAAGCTTTTGATATTTTTAGCAAGCTAAGAATTAATTTGAAGTGCGACGATGGGTTGGAGGGGTTTGATCTCGGTTTCGTATGTTGGTGATTTTTTAAGCTGTAGAAGTCCGATTGAGATGATTTTTTGATTATGAATGATCTAGAGGCATGGAATTTCTTTTTAGCTTAGGAATCGGAGGTAATTTGGAAGTTAGTGATTTGGATTCGAGCTTAAAGTTTAGAGGTGGAGGGGAATTCCTCCCTCGTGGGATGCGTTTCCAAATGTCACGTAGGACATTGTTTTTGAATGATTTGATGTGCATTGCAAAAAGTGTGGCATTTTTGTATTTGATTGATTAAAAAAATTGGTTATGTGATTTTGATCATTGTTGTGAAATGTGATATCGTGAAAAGTTGTTCGATATTTTTAATGATTGTTATGTAGTTTGTGAATTTCAATGTGTCTAGTATGACAAGATATGAAAATCAAGCTTTCGAAATGTGCCTTCGGGCAATATGATTTTTAAGTATGAAATGTGTTATGTGGGTTTGGTTAGGTCCCATAAGTCGAGTCAGTGCATTGTCTCTTTTTAAAGGCTTCGCCCGCTTGCCCACTAGTGGCAATGAAGCTCCGATTTCGGACTCCTATAAGTTCACGGCTACACCGGACCGCTAGGCGGGAAGGTACAGTACGTTCCGTTCACGACTGCCAGGACCACAATGCGGGAATGTGTAGTACGTTCCGTTTTGGACCAACCCAAATCGTTTTGATATGTTATGTGATTTCTGTTTTTGTTAATATTTGTGATGCATTGATAATGTGATGCATTCATGTTTTTTTTTTTTACTTTGTGCATGAATTGTGAAAATTTTGAGATTTTGAAGGATTGAGAAATTGAGTTTCGTAATCGAAAATTTTCTGGAAATTTAGTATAAATGATTTGAAAAGTAGAAAGTTTTAAGAAATAAGTTGTTTTTGAAAAATTTGCTAAATGGCAAATGTTTGAGAAATGATTTCTGCTTATTTTTCGATTTATGAACATGTTATCCACGAGCTATCAGCTCACCCCCCTTTCATCCCCATCTCCAGGTTTCCGAGCGGGAGATCGGATGGAAGACGGTCAAGACATCAATTCGAATTCTTGCATGTTTCTGTAATGTGTATATTTTGGAATTTAGTTTTTGGTTTTGTACAGTGGCTTGAAAATGCCACTTTTGTTTGTATTGGAGTATGAAATTGAAGTAAGGATTTGTATACGAATATGATTTGGTTGTGTTTGAATTGAATTGAGATTTTGTTTATTGAATTAAGATGAATGGGAATTTCATATGATTATGAATATGACGTATATGAATATGAATATGAATGGCTTGATTATAATATAGATTCTGGATGGGAGGTCCGATGATACTGATTCGTGATTGAGAATTATGGAAGTGTTTTAGGCATAGAATTGTGTTGATTGTGTTTGAATTCCGGACAAGAGGTCCGATGAATTTTGTTGATGGATGGGATTTAGAAGTGTGTTTGAACCAATTGCAGGTTTTGGGTTTGATAAAATACAGTCGTTATGCTGCCCGATTTTCGATAAAATTGGATTTATGGCAAAGATAGAATAAGAATAAGATTTTTGTTAAAGATGATATTGAGATTTAGTACTATTAAAAATAGTATGAATTCAGTTTTGATTGAGAATGAATTTTTTTCAAAGGGGGAAGATTATATTGTTTGGATTGGTATGAGTTTGAAGATGGTTTCAATAAGAGTGTTAAAAAAAATTATATCGGATCTTGGCTTAGTCTAAAGGTTTCCAACGCGACGCGGTTGTTTACTAAGGTTTGTGCTTTCGGATGTCGGATATTCGTTCAGTTTGAGTGATCCGTTTGTTTGGTTTCTTTTTTATTTTGCTTCCGATTAGTTTCGTTTCGAAATCCGTCCTTTCGATTCGTTCATTAGTTTCGCTCTATTTTTGTTTCCCGTTTTCCGGTTGGGGTCCGGTTCCGAGATCGGGTCCCAACATTTATGCTTTATAGTGATCCGTTTGTTTGCTTTGTTTTCGATTTTGCTTCCGATTAGTTTCGTTTCGAAATCCATCCTTTCGATTTGCTCATTAGTTTCCCTCTGTTTTCGTTTCCCGTTTTCCGGTTGGGGTCCGGTTCCGAGATTGGGTCCCAACAAGCATAGTCTCCCTCAACCTAAATGTGATGAAGAATATGCACATGAATATAAGGAGGTAAGGATCAATGGGAGATGTCTATCAACTAGTAGGAGAGAGTTGGGCATCTAAGTAGCTATAGGAGCAAATGGGGATCACCCTAACATATTAGAGTAACCACTAAGACAGAACTTGCCACTGCTACAGAAGGGAGGTGCAAAGCATCAAAAAGATTACAATTTGTCAGATAGTGCTGGATCACCCACACCACCTAAACACCAGAACTAGCTGAAGATTACTCAATTTGAAAACTATATGGGGCCAATCTTAAGAGTCCAACGTACCATCCAGGTGAACCAGCAGGAGCTAAGAATTGATGCTAGACTAGAGACCCATAACTAATGGATAAAGGAGGTCATGATGTAAATGACAAGACATTTTGGGATTTTCATACCACCTCCACCATCTAAAGTGACCGTTTCATCTTTGGCTCCATAATCACATGATGCTTACATACTTGATGATCCTCTAGCAATCAGCATATTAAACTTATCGATGGACTAACAACTACATAGGCAGATTGCGATACTCTATTAGGGTTTTCTTTTGTTTCTTTATCATTTGTGTAGATTTCTTATTTTTATTTTTATTTTTATTTTTATTCTATTCTATTCTATTATTTTTTTCTTATAACTAGTAAGGGCCAACCTTATTAAACTTTATTATTGCAACGTCAAATTTATTTTAATTTTATTGTTATTTTTTTCTTTTTTATCCTTTTAACATCTTTTGTTTATATTTTGCAAGGATGTCTATTCATAGTATCATATGAAATCTTCACCAAATTCAAAATTTTTAATTTCTATTATTCAGGAAAGTACCAAACTGTTCCTTTCTCACCTTTTGTCTTTTCTTTGATTTTTTTTGTGATTCTATTGTGTAGATTGGAGATAATGTACATTTTTAAGTATAAGGAATGGATTAAAGAAGATTTTGAAGAAATTTTTATAAGCTTATTTTAATATTTAAAATTTATTCTTATTAATTGAAGTCTTGATTTAGTTAAAATTTATGTAAAACACTTTTGGTTGTTATTGATTATTAATTAAATTAGTATGTAAAAGGATCAAAGTTATAATAAATTTACTTTTATAAGTTATATTTTTAGTAATCATTTAGATAGTTAATTTGAATGAAAGTTGCATATTATTTACACACATGAGACTTGTTTGTGAGGTTTTGATCTTAAGAGCAAATATATCATTATTTTATGCTCTATTGTTCTTTGTGTATATGTTATCATGCCTAGTTGGATGATTCTAGAACTTGCTTTCGTTATTCATACTGAGACTACATTTTTACACTAAAGGCATTAAAATGATAAAGGAACTCAGGTTTAACCCTTTGTTTTAGCCTATTATCTTTGGTTATTATCTAACCTATTTTTATCCCTTAGGAGTAACCACTTTTGAGACTTAGTCTTTTGGTTGATTATAGCCACATTCATATACTTTACCTTATTTTTCTTAAAAATCTTTCATTATTTTTGAACCCTGAATAATTAGCATTCAATTGATTTATTAAAAATTAGGTTATATGAAGAATTTTAAAGAAAAGATCTAATATTACTATGACTGTTGGTAGATGGTGAGTGTTAAATTTGTTTCTTCTCAAATGCTCAATTGTTATAACTTTATACTCTCTAAAGTTGATTGAAGAAGTTCAAAAGTTAAAAACTATTTATTATGAGCATTTTGAAAACAAGAAAAACAAAAGTTATGATATTTTTTTAGAGAGTGAGAAGAATCGTTGTTGTACTAATGAAATTATTATTTGAAGGATCTATTCTATAAAGAACAAAGTTTTATGTAATATTATTTATGTGAATTTCCTTTAATATTATTACCCTTTTTAATTATCCCTACCATACCTTTACCTAAGTCCCATTAAACCTTGTCAAAATACCTTTCGATTTTTACTTCTAGTTTACTTATTAGTGGTGGAGACGTGATTTTATTACAAGTTTATGGTTAAGAATCCTCCTAAGTAATAAGTTGAGAGTTTTTTATATTTTCACCCTAAACATTTTAAGTGCATTAAGTGAATCCTTTGTAAGGGTGTTGAATTTGTGCTTTTGATTTTAAATAGATTATCAATATGATTGCTATTGATATTAACTTATGGAAGTTGGTTCTAGGATAACTAACGTCTAATTGTATGTTGATTTAATTAATATGACATGATAATTTAGTGTGTGGATAGACAGGTTGAGGTTAATAAGGGATAGGTGTTTTTAATTTAAGCTATTTGGATTATGATTTTCTTAAGGACAAGCAAAATCTTAAGTATGGGGATGTTTAATAAATGTTTAATAGACTACGTTTTTATGCCCATTTTTAGCATATTTTGCTTATTATTTGAGAGCTTTACATTGTCTTTAATACTTATTTTGTTTATACTATGTTTTCAGGTCTCAATTGCCTTAACGGATCAAAAGGAGAGAAAGTTAAAGAAATTATGACAAAAAATGGAATAAGTAGAGCTATTTTATTGATACACAATTTTGTAAGGAACCCTGTAAGTCGTTGTGAACGTGTAAAGCTGTGAAGATGTTGTTTTGCCAGTAAATCAGATACATGACCATGTCCCATGCCCATTTAAGCTTTTAGGTACGCATAAATCTACAATTCTAAAGTTCTTTTAAGATAGACGGTCACTTACAATATCGTGTGACTAACCATGTATATACCAAAAACCCCAATTTTGCATATAAAACCAATTATAAAGAAAATATGTAAGGGTAGACATAAGAGTCAGAGTTAGAGGCAAAGTTAGAGTTTGAGCAAAATTCTAACCTAAGACAGAGGAAAACATAAAGATTACTTTAGAGATTCAATAGAGAAAAGTTTTTCATCTAAGTTTCAAAGGGATTACATTAGAGAAAAGGGGGTTTTATATCTTATGGATTCTTTTCTTTTTAGTTATTCTTATGAACTTTTTATGCCTAGATAGGATGAACAAAAATTTAGGATGGATATTGTGATTTAATCTTCTATTTAGTACAATTTGGTTTATTGATTCATTTCAATTTAATTATGCATTTTTATTCTTAAATTATTATGTTTGGGAGATTAGTTTGATGTATGATTTCATATGATTAAGATTAAGAAATATTTTTGTATGAATAGATTTATCATAATTAAAAAGGTGTTACATATAAACCTAAAGATAGGTCGACATAAATCCTTTAGATTAGGGTCAAACCTATTAGTAAAATTCATGAATCGAGTCATGTAATCTTACGGGTTTTAACTAGAAAAAGGTTTCAATTAATCAATTAAGGATTAGTTGTTAATGGTCTTTAGAAAGATATTAACATAAGATAGGAATTTTCACGGTCCAATGATCAATAATTGAATTCCATGATGGTTAATATTTAAGAAATCTTAGGGGGATTCATTACCTAAGTACTAGTTATTCAATATTGATGAATCTTAGTGTTATCTGTATTCTAGTTTATTATTGTGTTGAATTTTAGTTTACATTTAGGTTTAACTAAATCATCATTCTATTTGTTAGCTAGATAATAGAAAATAGGTTATTATTAGTACTTATAGTCCATATGAGATAGAAACTCGACATTCACTGACACCATACTATAGTTCGATCTTGCCTATAAGGTCTATAAAGTAGAGACCAGTGCTCATATCAACAATCAATACAAGTAATGGACTATAATTTCTATTCTAGTAGTATTTAACAACTCTTGTAGCAATGAATCACCTTTCTTTGAAGATTTTTAAAATAATATTTAATTTTGTTCGACTACAAATTGCATACGATGTGCTTTTTGTTATTATTTCATTCACAATTTGGCCATCCCTTTACCTTGTTTGTTATTAAGAAAACTAACTTTCTATGCCTTATAGGCTAGTATTGACATTCAAAAAACATCAGATATATTGATTCAGGATCCTCATTGTAAAGAACACAGATAGTAGGAATGTCTAGGAACTTTTTTAACATGTCCTGCAAGCTCAATCTATTTTTGAGGCTTTTAGGTTTGCTTGTTTGACCCAAACCAACATGTGCACTTCAATTTGTCAGTGTGATCCCTAAGGAGATCCCTGGATATTAAGTCAAAGGCTTTATAGAAGTTAATTTTCATGGCACAATCTTTCTCTAATTTATTTCTATTATAGTTCTTCAAGAATTCATATGCTAGAAGGATATTTTCCCATTTTTTACTTTCTTTAATAAAGGCTAGTTGAAAAGAATCTACATAGTATGTTAAAATAATATTGAGCCTATTAGAGGGTAGATTGGCAATGACTTTCTAGATGGTGTTGGAATATGAAATTAGCCTAAAGTCTTTCAAACTATTAGGGGAATAAACCTTGGGAATAAAACTTTTAAATGTTTTATTAAGCTCTTTTTAGAGTTTTCCACTTTTGAAGAACTCCAACATAACATCCGTCACCAGATTCTTAATCAAAGGCCTTTATTTTTTAATAAAAATTTTGCATTAACACCATCTGACCCTGGTGCTTTATTCAGCTAGAATTTAAAGAGGGCCTTCTTAACTCAAAACTCCTTTATGATATAGAGTAAGGGGACGTTAAATATGAGACAGAATTAAAAGAAGCATAAGCAGAAGAGAATTAATTATAGGCTTCAACTTCATTTCCTCTTAAGTTTTGAGAAGAGCTCCATTATTAAAGGTGAGAGAGACTATTTTGTTGATATTCTTCTTATAATGAATGATTTAAAGAAGCTAGAGCATTTTTCACCTTCCCTAAACCACAAGATTATGGATCCCTATTTGAGAAGATAATAGTTGGCTTCTGCTGCTTGATTATAAAATATAAAGCCTTATTTTCTAATGATTTAAGGTTGTTATTATCTAGATTAAGGTTAAGGATATCTTAAATTTTTATGACTCTTTCCCTAGTCTCAGTAACAGCTTGAGTAGTGTTGTAAAAGTGAAGCTTATTGAGCTTTTTAAGTTTAACCTTTATCATTTGAATCTTTTTTTGATAGATGAACATTTATATCCTTGAATTTAAACACTGAGACCAACTTATATATCATTTTCAATCCCCTCAATATCTATAACATAATTATCAAAAAGGGGAATGTTGCCTTCTAACATCATATGATATCTCGACCAAAATAAGTACATGATTCAAGAAAAGAGGGTTAGAGGAAGTAGCTTTTCTATTCTAAAATTCAAGTAATTATAAATTATTACAAGTGCTCTGTCTAGTTGTTTTTAATGCCATCTACACTCCTACTTGTTCTATCAAGTGAAGAAACAACCATTCATTTTTAAATATGTCATCTATAATTGAATAACACAATTATTTAGGTCTTTATTATAGTTTCACTATTTTTCATTTCCTTCATCATTTTATAAGTGTAATATGTTATTGAGGTCCCCTACTATTAGCCATAGTAAGCTTATAAAAGTACTAGATTTTCAAGATGTTCCATAATGAGTTCCTTTGAAAAGCATAGTTAGAAGCATAAACATAAATGACTTGGAAGCTCAAACCTTCTTTTTTCAGTTTGACTAGTAATTGAATACGTTGTCAAAATTGGAGGAGTTTAATATATCAACTTTTTAAGCGTCAAAAGCAACCAAAATCCTTCCATTGAAGAGGTTCCTATGGTTAGTGAGGATTTTCCAACCTCTCTTCAAAAACAAAAGGTTGTTGCATTTATTTTCTATTATCTTGTTTTGTAACAAATCAATTAGATAAGATTTAACTATGTTGAGGTAATCAAGCAATTCTTTCTACTTTGTGGGGCTATTGAGCCCTCTAATATTCCATGCAAGCAAATATATTAAATAGAAGAAGATGAACCCTTCTTTTTCTTACTTGATTTCCTTTTAAAAACCTTCTTATGTTGGAACCCGATCTCGAGACCGGATCCCAACCGGAAAACGGAAACGGAAAGCGAAGCAAAGAACGGCAATCGAACCCGAAAGTGGGCCGAAGCCAAAAACGGAGAACGGAAACACATGCCGACATCCGACATCGCGAATCTTATAACATTATCGAGTTGGAACCTTAGACTAAGCTAAACCGAAATCCGGTAAAAAAAAAATTTTCATTCTTATTTAACCCTTTCCTCTTTATTCCAATTTCCCTTTGGAATTTATTCTTAATCAAACTCAATTCATAATATCTTCTTAATCAAAGCATACATATCCCAAAATTTCACCTTTTACACTTATACAAATTCTTATTCTATTTTGCCGCAAAACCGATTTTATCAAAAATCGGGCAGCATAACGGCTGTATTTTGACAGCCCAAAAATTCTGCAATGACAAAATACACTTCTAAAACGTCCA
>JANZLH020068576.1:0-42500 GCA_026770325.2 Erythroxylum fimbriatum
CGTTTTTCGTGGATTAGCACGCCGCCTTTGATTTTAAATGGGATTTCTGGCTAACCCTTTTTTGACCTACTTTGTTGAGGTGGCGAAAGTCGCCTAAATCAAACCAAGGAAAGAAAATCAGCTCGACCAAGGGGAGAGGAAAGCAGTCTAGCAGTCAAGAAGTCTCATCCCAGGGGTACTTTACTAAGCATTGAACTCTCCTCTGAGCGTCCTCAGTTTAAGGACGAGAAATGGCAACTACTGATTCGGACACAATGGCACCGCCTTAGACAAGCGCTTCCAGCAACCTTAAGAGTACGACGGCTGCTTTCCGTATTAACTGCCACCTCTCGCTCAATCCAATAGAATCATCAATCGTTCCTTGTGATGAGCTTGAAACTAGCCTTGAAGCATAGGCTAGGCAAGGAAGTTCTCCAACAACTCTCAAATACTCGACGCCATAGAAGCGCTTTTCACGGGCAATAGATAGGGAAGGAAGCATAAGCAAGAGCTGGAGCTGAGGAAGGGCTACTAGTTAGGCCAAGAGCTAGGCTAGCTGCTTTGTTGTTGTAGTTGTTAATTCATAAACAGAATAATCATAATCCGATCTTTCAGAATTGACCGTGGATTGAGTCAATCTTTGTTCAGTTCAGCATCCCCTTTGATAAAAAGATGCTCGAAAAGCACATTTTTACGCTTTTATAACGTGCGTTGAGCATGGTGAGCAAACGAAGAAGGTGAAGACCTATGCTTCTTTATAACGGCTTTTCCTTTCCCGTCTCGATCTGTTCCCGGTCCTAGCGATCTGTGGACGTACCCCTTCGCGAGCGAGAACAAATATCAGATAGAGAACGATGATTCTCGTATAGTATAGAAAGAAAGCGCTAGTTGAGTTTCGTCTTTCGAGCGAAGAAAGCTCTTTCGATTGGCCTTGTGTGATGAAGTTATCATGAGTTCCTCGTTTGAGTTAATGCTTTGGAAGTTTAGAATATGACGCTCTAATTGATTCGGTTGAGGTCCACTTCACTGTCCCTTTCTTTTTCTTTCTCATGCCTAAGGCCTAAAAGCTGCCGCTATCTCATAGCCAGCCTTGCGCCCCCTTATCTTAGAAAGCCCTTTCTGGCTGGCTAAAAAGACTTATCGATGCTATTCAAAGCAGCAATTCGCAGGCTTAAAGCGAGAGTTAATGGTTGACTATAGAATCGGATCGGGATGGGTAGTTTATTTTAGCCCACAAAAACCTCCGACCAACAGATACGGAATGGGCATCATCATTTAGAGGTCAGGCTTCATTAGTGCCAGTCCCTGTGGTTGTGTGAGAAAGCCTCACTTCACTTATGACAGTCGAAATGCCATTCTTGATTGAACTTCACCACGAGTGGAGTGATAAGCCAATACAATATGGTGGAACCTGGGAGAGGCAGAAGAGTAATCATCCTCATTTCGAGCTAAAACACTTCCTGGCTCATGCTCCTACTTGCACTTGCATGAGATCAAAGCAGGTGGACATGTCTTGGTTATGGCAGGCCCTGACTTAGGATAGGAATAGTGCGTCGTGCGAAATGGTTATCTTTTCTATTCCAGACGGTCTGTAAGAGAGGGCGGAGGAAGAGAGCCTGTGCGTGAATCCCTTAATCCTGCACCTGCAGCTGGCCCCTTAAGAGATCACAATTTCATCAATAGGGAGTGGGAGTTGAAGCCTTGCTCTCTCAAATCATAGAGAAGGAGTGGAAGGTGGTCCGGTATATAGAATGATTATTGCTTAGGAATCTCTAACACATGTGGGTTGCTCCTCCATAGCAAGAAAAAATGAGATCCTTACCTAAGAACTTGGGATGAAGGGCTTGTTGAATAAGACTGACTCCTTATGGCTTACAGAAAAGGTGCTCTCAAGCTAGATAGAGATTCGCGTCCCCAGAGAGAGTCATTTGATTCAAAGACTGAATGCGCTCTATGCAGCCTATGAGAGAATGCCCCACGTTGGCAGTAAGGAAGATGCACGATCAAAGGGTGGCAGCCCTAGCTAACTCAATCCAAAATGAGACCGAAGGAGAGGCGAGGCCCGGAAAAAAAAGTAAATAGCTTGCAAATGGAATAGAACAGAGAGCTTGGCTTAGAAGGGGACTTCGGACATACCTGTTGTAAAGCGAGATTCTAAAGCGGAAGGATCCAACCGGGAGGGTACATATTTCAACCAATGCTGTCACTATCTAATTAGCCTTCGTAGCAATTCTGCCTTCTTCTGGAAAATCTTTAGTTGCAACTGGTCGAGCTAGTTTACTTCCAAGACTTCACCACAAACGAACTCTGATTTCTCTCATTCAAGCCCTCGAATCCTATCCTTCTTTTTCACTGGATGAAGTTACTTGGCGCTCTTCTTCTGATAACACGAGCTAAGGGACGGTTGGTTTCACTAAAAGGAGAAAGGCGCATAGCTTTCCAAGGGCATTTTTTGCTGCCCAGGATTGAGTAAGACTCATTCCCCAGTGAGGAGAAAGGGATCATATAGTGCGACTCCATAGAAACTTCCCTATTGATTTCTCCAGGTCATCCTGGTACTAGTTTTGGGGCAATTCATTACTGTCTTAACTCCAGCTAAGCCTCTCTACAGAAAGGATTTTTTGATACAGCGCGCGCATGGATGCCTTTCATGCTTTGTGCTGGACCACCACTCTCTATGAGAAATGATTCTTACTAATGCTGCAGAAAGATGATCAGGCTAAATAGGGGACTGACTCAACTTGAGGATTCCGACAACCTTCTTGATAGGAACGAAGTAGCTTCACTCGCCTTAAAAGTGGCACGGGGGGTGTCAGCTCAATCCGCCAATGCCCCTAATCCAAGAATCTCTAAAAAAGAGAGTGTGCGATCGCTCCGCGCATGAGCTCTCATAGAATAGCCAATGAATGAGAGTAATGCCAACTCACTCTCGAGAGTGATTTCTGGCTTGCACACTCCGTCATGAGAGAGTTTCCCTCTGGCCAAAAACCACATTCAGGTGAAGGCCCATGTTGGCTGCATCCCCATTCTGTGCTTCTTTGTAAATAGAGGGGGCTCACTTGCTCAGTAAAGGAAGGGAGAGTCAAAGGTTCATCTGTACATGATCTTCCCAGCTCTCTTGAGCTTCTGCCCAATAAGTGGAAGTCAGGCATGTTGAAGAAGCCGATTTTGGAAGAAGTAGGACATTCACATCCTTAGTAAGGCGCTAAAGCAAACCTAGAGGAGACCCTAGATTCATTAAGCGAATGAGATCACTAAGATCCTTTTTATTGAGCCTTTCATGCATGTCTCAAAGTCTAGAATGAATTTTAGAGTATATCCAATTTTTGAATAAGGGACACTACTCCCTTGAATTGAAAATCGTTCACTTGTTGAGAAACCTCTCTTGTAGGAAGACTGGTGTCTGAGAAAGCGCCTAACATTGGTCAAATAGCCTTCGTGTTGATCCCAAACCCTTTCAATCACCGAGGTAGAAGAAGGGTGCTCTCCTTATGCAATCTCCCAAGTCGAAAAGTATAAGACTCCCATGCGGGGTTCCTGCTTGATCGAATTGGATTGGATTTGAGAGGCCCGTATACATAGCACGCAAGGGATCCTCTTAGAGAGCTGGGGAATGGAAATCCTTATATAAGGATCTCACTAGAAGCTTTCATCGATCTTAGGAGCTTAACCCATCGTCTGGCATCCTAATGATGGGGTGATTCTATCTGTGGGAGCTACTAAGTTACATTACAATCATTGAATTGAACCGGGAGTCCCTTTGTTATAAAGATCTCGTACTCACCCCTTTTTAGAAAAAGTGAAGCGCGCAAAGAGAACAAACAAGATGGTGAGAGCGACGTGGGGCACTCCTCTTTACCCAACATTTGAGAATTCGCAGTATGGTTGAACCCGGGACCGGATCCACAGGCGTTGGAACGACTCTCAGGACTCTCTCCCCTTTAGCGCCGGCAGAAGTAGGTAATCGGGTCCCCTAAGAACTCTTGTAGGGACTTCAGCAACTTCCTTTATCTATGGGGCTACTAATGCCACTCTTGGGCGAGAGACTCCGTGGTAGAGTTGCCCTCTCTCTTCACAGAATGGCTTTACCCATCTCTTAGTTGCAAGGTGGTGGCATTCTCATCAATCAAGCGGTGCTCCAAGGCGGAAGGAGCAAGCAAGGTTTGGAAACAAAAAGGGCTTTATCTGGTCTAGAACGGCTCCCTCTCCTATTCGCGATAGGGTGATATTCCAAGCGAGATCCCAGTGAGCGTGATGAAAGAGTGATTACGCCCTCATGAAGCTAGGATTGTTGGATGCTACTTAGTATTTAGACAGAAGGGAAGGGGAACTCTCATACATCCGCTTTATCGACACGCCCCATTGTGCCCAGTGCTCTCTATTCGCATAGGCATCACCTTCAGGTTGCTTTTTCCTCGGTTCAGAGTGCTCTCTTCCTATTTCATTCAACAGTCAAGTGGGCTACAAAGAGAAAAACTGCGAAGATGAGTGGGACATTTAAGTGTCGTACGCGAGGGCAGAGCCAGCCAAGGTTTTTTATTTAAAATGGAGGAGACAGACTCCAAGGAGGATGAACAGCCAAGCTCAAGCACAAGCGAGATAGCAACGAGCTCAATTGTAGAGGAGGAATCAGAGTCTGCACTCGTGGTGTCCAATTCCGGAGCAATCGACTACAGCAACGATTGGATCGTCGATTCAGGGTGTTCCAATCCAATCAAATGACCGGCGACAAAGAGAAGTTGCTCGGCATGTCGGAGTATAAAGGGGGTCGAGTTGTCGTGACGGCCAACAATTCAAGGCTGCCAATCACTCACAAATCGGTAAGGCAATAATTGTTCCACGTTCTAGTTCTAAAAAAGTCCAGTTGCAGAATGTTTACCACGCCCCTGGGACAAGGAATTGTGGCATGACTAAGCCACCTTTCGCTAGCCTCGGCCAGAAGGCTCTAGATGAATTCCGGTTGGAAGAAAGACAGGGTTAGAAGCAGACAGGCAAGAGCAGGTCAGACTGTGACCAAGAGACCACGTATAGCTTGTTTCCTGCTTTCCAGTAGTGACTGAGCTTGGAAGAAATGACTGGAACCCAGAGTGATTCAAGATCAGACAGAACGAACCTGCCCCAGCACAGACCTCTGCAGCACCTTTTTTAAGGGCCGGGGTCAGTCTAACATCAGTCGACATCCCTGCACCTCCAGAAGCAAGTCAGATTCCTGTAAACAAAGAGCAAGCGGAAAAGTGTTGGAGTTTAAGATAATCATTCCATTCACCAACCCAATCTCGACATAAACTAGATCAATAAAGAAAACACTACTTATGAAAAAAGTAAAAAAAAAAAGGTTAGTAGTAGCTGTCTCTATAGTTACCTGATTCCATTCCTTCTTCGCCAACCTTGCCTGATCTTCTTGTCAACTCCTAACATCAGCTTTTCAGATGGTGAAACGGGCATTTCCCAATCTGTTGACTGCTTGTGTTAAGAAAATGAGTTGACTGCTGATTCTGCTTTCAAAGCCTTTCTACCTCCACCGCCTTCACGCCCACCTTACCTCTCTTCCTTACTTTAAGGCTTGATTATCCTAGTTAACACACTGCATTTGACACTCCCTAGGGCAGAAGGGGGGGAGTGATTCAATACCAAGGCGCTAACTGCCACTGTTGACGGCTGATTCTTTCCCCTTTCTTTATATACGAAATCTGGTTGCCTTGCCTTGTATTCAAGGTCTACACCTCGTCCTTACCAGACGCTTCGTAGGCAAGAGGAAAGCTATCACTGTGATCTTGCCAATTAGCATATAGTTGATCTCTCTTAGTTCTACTCGAAGCGGAGGCATTACCTGCCGCCCTAACTTTGGAATTGCATCCATTCCGAATAAAGACAAGCTCTGGGCAAGACACAAGGAAACCGTCCAAGATTCAATCACCAGATGGAGGCTTGAGGCCAACAAATGCCGGATTTGCCCGAAGATGAACAAGTCAGAATCCGTCGAAACGGGATCCAACCAGAAATCGTGTTCCCGTTGAGTGAACAGAGCTCTAACTCTTTTTTTGAACTACAGAAATAGCCCTTTCAGAGAGGTTCTGTATAATAAACAGAATAAGAGAAGGTATAGAGTCTAGTTTGTTCGTTCTTTATTTGATCGAAATGAGTCTTCTTTAATGTAAGAGAAAGCATCTGCTCGTTCCCTATATCGAGTGGATCAAATCCCAAGCCCTTGCTTTCACTTGCTTACTTGCTGGATTCAGTCAGATAACTTACTTTACGAATAGAACTTAACTAGCTGGCAGGAAACTCTCACGGGATGGAAGATCAATCCCACTCGATTAAGCTTTCTCCTAATAGATGCAAGTAAGAATGGAAGGCGATGAGCTTGTTTAAGGCCTAGAAATTCAATTGGATGAGTTTACTTTACAAAGGCACTCAAAATGGCTGGCCGTATTTGATCGCTTAGAAATGCATGACTCGGAACTAGGATTGAAACTAGATCACTGGATGGAACTGAACTAGCTTAGGCTTAGGCCCTTGAACTTTATTTAGCTGAGAAAAAAAAAAAGCACATATACTCTTTTGAACCTGCCCTTGCTTTCACTATCTGACTTTCTGGCTTTCACTTGTCTGATGGATTGTCTTTGCCAACTTTAAGGGGGACAGCTGTAAAGGCTTACTCACCACTGGCAACCTCAAGCTCAAGCAAGGGGAACTGACATGGAAAGAGATGGCCTTAAAAAAGGAGCTTAGCTTATAACTCCAATTGAGCTTGCTTTTGTCTAAGGCCCGTAAAAAAACGACTTGGACTGTCGGATTAGGACTCTAACTGAAAAAAGGGAAAGAGATCCATCCATGTTAGCCGCCCTTTCCACTACCGATCTAGTTGCTCTTGCTGACTCGCCCGCGAACCGACTTGCCCATTCATTTTCATTGCCATTTGAACAGCTTGATAACAGGTTTGCTTTTGCGCCCTTTACTCTTTACCTAGCTCTATCCCTTTCTCCTTCTCTAGCCCTGCTCTATGAAAAGGATAACCTAGTTCATTCATAACCTACTTTGATCTTCCACGGAAAGGAAAGACATGTATCTAGTTAGACCTCCCATGAAAAGGATATGAAATGCCCGGATAAAAAGATGATTGTAAAGGGGAATAAATCCATCTGTTAAATCTATCTCTTATCGTTAAGACCTACCAGGGAAATAAATTGAGCCCTCTAATCTATCTATGTTATACCCCCCAGTAAAAACATATATATAGTTTATAGAGTCCTATAAAGATAAGAGCTATCCCTAACTTTATTTTTTATCTCTAGCTTGCTTATCTTAGCACTTCCACTGGATCGACAAGGAAAGCAACTGGCATTGGATCTCAAACCGCCTATGCACTATGTTCGCTTGGCTGGGAAGGGCTTAGCACTAGAACTTAAAAAATTGGAGGAGATGATAATCTAGCTGCTTTGTTTAAAGCAGGGGATGAGCTTAGGATTGCTGTAAAGTCAAGTCTTTCTAACTCACAGGATTCATTCATCTTTCTCACTGGCGGGCTTGCCTAAGTAAGATACTGCTGTAAAGAGCCTGCTTGAAAACTCATTTGCTTAACTCATCTAATTTTAAAAACGAGTTGGCTGGGCAGGAAGAAATCCTATTATAGTAGTCTCTCGGGCGGGGAATCAATTAGAGAGGAAATATAAAGAGGAAAATATGATATGTATATGATGCCAAGAAACTAGGATATATTGCAAGTAAAGAAGGAAACTAACTATTCGCTTGCCTGGCACGACAAACTACAACTGCTACAAAGGCTGCTACAAGACAAGGGAGACAAAGACTGTTACTGGGAGGAAGACAAAAAAAAAAACTAGAGCTTATCTACAGTTAGACCGTGGAGAATCTCCTGCAATTCTATTGGGTGGGAGAACCCATATTCCTATTACGGGTATACAACAACTATATAAGATTTATACTGTATACTAATGTAAAAAACTGAAATAAGGAAGTCAAAGTAATAGAGAGAGCATGTGTTAAGCTAAGACCTTGGAGTTGCAGTGCTATCGGATAAATCCACTTGAAGCTAACGCTCCAGGCCTGTTGTTTCTGCTCCCTTGGATTCAAATTGAGTAGTTGTTGGAGTGGAAAGTGCTTTTTGCAATCTCATCTCTCTCTTGTTCCAATTTAAATGCCCGGCTCCGGACTGTATCATTTTCAAGCAGGGGTTGAACCAGCCTTTGGAGTTGGGGGTGAACCTGCTTAGTCAGCCGGAGAGCTATAATCAGCTTTGGACGGAGTGGGACCAGCTTCTTAGGGCAGGAGTGAAGACCGAGTTTCGACTGATTCTTTGGCAGCATCCTTTCTTTCCACGTGACGTGAGATGCAAGACAGACTTTCATGGCCTTCCCTCTCTTTCTTTGGAAGACCCATGATGAAAATGCTTTCATTGCACGATATTCAAATCTTTATCTCCACGCTGGACGTGGTTTTCTTTGAAAAAGCCTGATTACTCTTGTTACTACAGCTTGGTACTAAACAAAGCTCAGAGAAGCTGTGCCAAATCCTCTGTTCACTTTAGGATTGAGACTGCGATCTCCGGTTAAATTAGCCACGTTCCAGCTAAAAGCTAGTCGAACTAGAGCCTGTCTTATGACTTAATAGATTGATTCTAGCTGAACTAAAGGGATACTTAACCGTTGGAATCTTTCTATCTAAAAGAAGTGGGGTTCTAGTCCTTCATTTGATGCCGATCATAGATCAGGAATAAAAACCTTTATTTCATGAAGTCAAAGGGACTATGTTCCATTCAATAATGGTGTATTATGCTGCCAGTTACCACCCTTTTCCTAGGGAATACCGTGTTCTCAGGAGAAGGAAGTGTCTCAGCCTTAGAACACATGGCTCGATTTACTTGCCAGTGTAGGGGGCTTCCAATCGAGACCCGTGCATACAAAGATCTAGGTAGCTCATCTACTTCTAAGAAGGGGGTCCCGTGCTACATGCTATCCGTACTGCTTCGCTGGAATGCTTGATTGATTGCAATGGAAAATAGGCTTTTTTGAGTGAATTACTAAAGACAGCTATTCAAACATAAGCCACTGCCCTCACCTCCACATTCCTAGCCGCTACGTCCCTCAAGAGGAGTCACTTTCACATGGATCGAGGGAACTTCGCCTCTGAGCAAGAAATTTCCCCTACTAGTCTACTTGCTTTCTTTGCGAATTACTATCTTTAGGTACAACTATGCCCGGTTACCTTCTCCTGAGAGATAGCGACTAGGACAGAGGAAAGGGTCCGTAAACGGAAGTGCCCGAAAGACGGCCCTCTCTTCTTCGATAGTGACTGCTTTCATTCGTGCTAGCTCGCTTGTCTCGTGTCTCGCCCTTCTTCTTTCTCCTCCAGAAGCAAGGTTGAAAAAGAATTGCTTTCCAGCTGTTACTCCAAAGGTGCATTTTTGAAAAAGGGGAAGGCAAAACATGGGGCTAAGATCGTCAAGGCCCCATAGAAAGTTGCTTCTTGGAATGCCGTCGTTCACGAGTGAAAAAAGGCAATTACTTTACTCGAGCTAATCAGTCCACAGAAGTCTAGCTTCCGTTTGAGATTCTTCCACTCAAAGCCGGCGTCTTAAGAACTCAGCCTTTTCCGCTGGGGAAAGTCGGTCTCCCTCCTTTCTTTCTTTTCTTTGTCAAGCTTTGATTTGAAGCCGCTGACGAAGGCTGAGACTGGATGCCGAACCTTCATTAGCGGGGAAAACGTGGTTGCCGGCTAACTCTATTCAGAGCACTTTATTTTCTCACGGTCTGGAAGTTTTTCGTCCCAGTGGCTTTCTCTCTTCTCTTTCAACCCTTGCCTTCAGCTAAGCATGGGCTATATAATCTAGCCCGGGATCTCAGCTAATAGAAGATAACGATTGAAAGCCTTGTTGGTGATTCCCATCACGGGACCCTAAACGCGGTTTAGAAGCTGAAAGATCAACCTCTTCAAGAAAGTTGTGCAGCTCTTACTCCTCAAAGTATTTCTACATCCTGACAACGGGCATTCGCCCACTGACAACGGCATTCCTGAATGCCCAATGATGAGAGGGATCTCTGATTTCTCGCAGGTAAGAAGAGATTGATTCTTTCCACCGCATTAATGCACTCACTCCAGGTCCTAACGGACAAGGGTTTTTTACATGCCGGGTTCTTACTTTCTCAGAACCTATTAGCGTGTTTAGAAGCTTTTTCTCGACCTCTGGGACAGGATTTCTCTGAGTCCTCTTTGGACTACTGCATCCCACATCCTGGCACCGGGCGTCAGCCCAATGAAGAGAGGGAAAAGAGTGAAGAGAGGGAAATGAGATCTCCGATTGATTCTTGGAACAAAATGATTCTCTACATCAATGCACTCTGGCTCCTGATCCGTTAGGACTAGGGAAAATATGCTTTTTACATGCTGGGTTCTTACCTCTTTCTATGGTTTTTCTAGCTTAAAGATCTTTCTCTGGGGCAACATAAGAGAATATTCTACTGCAAACGCCGATATCGAGCAAGTTTCTGTAAAGACTTGGGCTTTCTCGACCTGGACCTCAACCTGATCGTCTTGACAGCGCCAAACCTCTAGTTTGATTGTTCCCTATTTCGATAGGGCCGCGCCCAAAGTCTGAGATTCCGCTACAAATCCGGCTTCTGCCTACTTTCCAAAATGTGATTCGGTCACGCCTCAATTATTTGATTTTTGGTTCACACCTCCATCCTTGTCTGATTCCAAACCTTCCTCTCTCGATTCGTTCACTGCAGCAACGGGTACAACTACCTTAGCTGCTCTAGCAGCGGGTGCAGGTAAGCGGGTAAATAGGTTTCGTAGAATGAAGAGCTGATTCGAATCACTCCATGCATCTGCTATTTCTCCTGTGCCGATTTCTCATTTTTCCTGTGTGACTGATTTCAAAAGCAGATCTTTTTGGTGGTTATGCATCCCATCAGTTCTTGTATATAAGTCAAAGTGCGATCTCATTGAAAGGTACCGCTCATAACATTTGTTGAGTAGCCAAAACAAGCAAATCAAGGAATTCGTCCTCGTGAGGAAATGATGTAAGTGAAGATCGACCAACAACCTCCGCAGCGGTTAAGGTCGATCCAGACTCGAAAGGTGCGTAATAAAGAAGATGTAATAAAGAAGATCGAGGCGAATCGCTAGCCGAATCACGAAATGAATCTCTCCTTATCGAGGGAAGAAGTGCCACTTTTCCTGCCTGTTCGAGTCTAAGTCCAATTCTGGGCTAAGATTTTATCAAACTCTGGTATCTTCAGCGAGGAGGACTGGTTACCTATTCTATTGAAACTGGAAAACTGGTGGTAACCTGGTAAACCGCTCCGTGAATGCAATTCAACCTGATCCTGACTTTGGTCAATTCGCTTATGTCTAGTTCCCCAGGAATTCCCACTTTGATCCTATAATCATCACCTTCCACGCGACTGGTGATCGAGGTTCTGCTCAACCTATTGATATCTTGGGCTCGGCTCTTCCTTCCGTTTCAGTAGTTTCAGTTCTGACTTCAGTTGCGGAGAGAGGGGAAAGTGGATTAGACTCTTTCGAAAGAATTCTCCTCACTAAGTTTGTTGGTCTAGAATGGGGAAAGGCGCTAAGGCATGAGTGTCGAATCTCCTCATACGAAAGAAAGAGCTTGCATCTAGCGAAAAGACCTGCTAATTAATTTAAGCACCCTAATTAGTTTAGTTTAGTAAAAAGGTTCGAACGACCTGATCGACCGCTTTCGTAGGTGAACAAACAGATTCACGAGTAGCTAGACCTTCAGAAACAGACTCTGCGGAATCGAAGATCGACCTGACCCGGACTCGCCCGTTCTCGACTGGGACTGGTTACGTACCGGCAAGTTCAATCACGGGCATCCTAAAGAATAAAGAAAGCGTCCCTTTCCCCATTAATATAAAGAAAATGAAAGGCAGCTACGATCCCGTTCACCTTTACTAACTAATTAGTTAGGGCCTTTCTCAGTATCAGTAGGGGCAATCCTGAAAGCCAAAAGCGGCCTCAAAAGGATCCTAAGTAAGATGGCATGCGTTTCGGCATGAGGTTCCACCTACGACCTTCAAGCAACTCCGTTTTGGTGGGACGATTTCCCTCGGTGGATGATTCACAAAAAGCAACACATTTAAAATAAAATAGGAAGATTTTCTAGATAGAATCAAGATGCGGGTTAACTAGTTCCCTTTCGTCATAGAAGGCTGTAAAAAGAGTGGATGAGAGTCATCGTATAAATAACAAAGAATTGGATTTTATCAATCTTCTATTGGCTTTCAAATCAAAGCAAAGTAGTGGCTATTTCTTCTGCCGATCCTTCTAGTGCCGGCCTCTTCTTCGCCTAGCGGCTAAACTCTGAGAAAGTGGCTAGTCGATGAGATTAGGCAGTCAGAGTAGGATCTCTTTTAGCTCATCCAGACGGATCGATCGTCTATAGCGGCTCGTCTATCTTCGACATTCATATAGGTAGCTACGTCACTTCTTGCCGATCCTCACCCTTTCCATTGAGTGGCATTTTGCTCCTCTAGCGCATCCTGACTCGGACTTAATTGTAGGAAGGTCAGGTAGAAGGTGATCAAGAATCAATGTCTTTATCTGATCCCACTCTATTTTATTTTGGGACTAAACCCTTAAAGGCTATGATAATACATCCGTACAAGAAGAAAGGGGGGAAGAGGTAAAGTAGTATAAGAATTGGCTTGGGCTTCAGTCTACGTTAGTCCTGTGCTAAGCAAGAATTTATATCCTTTAATGCCTACAGAGAGGCCCGCTAGAGCTCTTTTAAGGCATGGATTCCTAAAGGCTAAGAGCCTAGTCTCTTTTTCAAACTCGAATCAAAGAATTGAAAAAAGTCTATCCCATATATTGTAGGGTAAAGAAACATTATTAGGGTTAGCTTCCTCCTAAAATGTGTATGTCCCAATCGCCGGTCTCTCTTTGCGTTGAGGTTGCAATATTCTGTCTTATTAAAAGTACGTGCATTAAAGAAACCTATTGTAATGATAGCTTCACTGCTCGCCTCATATAACTGTTATAACAACTTCTGTTGAAAAAACAGTTCAGTGAAGAGAGAAGGTTGATTTTCCTGGGTAAGGCAGGAGCAAGAAAGAAACAATACTTGAGGCAATCCATATAGAAAGGCCTATTGTGCTTTGCTTTCTATCCAATTCCGAGCTTGCTGCCATTCCATATTTGATAGAAAGTATGGTGTTCTTCCACAGAAAAAAGCCGCAGAGAACCCACCCGGCCCTGGAGCAGACTTTTCCTTCTATCCTTCTACCTTTATCTTACGGCTTCCGTTGCAGGAAATAGACTCATGATTTTGCCCTCGATGTCCAAGGGTAGAGCGATTAGTACATGCTGACGTCCGAAAGTGCTTTGACTATGTAAATCAGCCAGCGTCTATTGGATTGATTGGCAGAACAGATCGATGATCCTATATGATATTCTTGGATCCAATTCAAAAATGCATTATAAGGTGAATCAGCTGACGGAACAACCTTTCCAAATAACGCTCCCACAGGGCGCATTCCCCATTCATCCGAAGTAGTCTTTTAGTATAGAACAGAGGCATTCTGAGCCGACTACTATGACTACATGCGCATCTAGTGCAGTGGCTTGAAAGCAAGCTACCTTGACCATCTTCCGAAGTGATAAATAATCTACTGATCAAACGCTATAGAGGCGGACTATTCTACATTCAGCCACGCCGTAGTGACCCCCGAAGCGATCTGATTCTAGTCGCGGGACGAACAGCCAATTTCTGGCTCTGAATAACCAGCCCAGTAAGAAATTCAATTCTTCCATAACATAACGGGGCGGGGTTGCGCGCGAGCCGAATGACGTAGGTGCACAAGAGTACTTCGCGCCACAACCATTTCTTTTTTATAGGTTCTACGGACCGATTCTTGCTGCTTCATCTGGGAGAAAAGAATCATAGATATGCCGGTCATTAGAAGGAAGAACCGCCATAAAAAGATTCCTCGTGTATCATCTGTAGCAAAACTATGAACGGAAGCTAGAAATCCGGACCGTATTGAAAAGGTTCCTGAGACACAGCATGGAAAAGTTACAATATTAAGAAACGAGGTCCAAGAATTCAGAAGGGGTAGAATTACTGAATGAATACGAGCTGTGGCTAATACCCGAGGCATAAAAGAAGCATTTTCTACGGGATCCCGAAACCACCAGCCACCCCGACCTAATTCATGATGAGCCCACCAACTTCCTGGCAAGATGCCTACGGTTAAAAACCACCAACATGTCAAGATCCAAATTCGAATTGGTTCCTGGTCTTGGTCAGAGACCACTGTGTTCGCGCCGGCGGTCCAACAAAGAGGCGAAGTAGTGATATCTTTCTTTCCATTACGAACAACACGCTTCGCTTGCTCCCTCCCCGTGTCCACTAGCACTCCTGTCCAGAGCGAAGAGAAGGCGAAAAAGCGCCACCGAAGCAGCATGAGCGGGCTTCTAGTGCTACGTAACAGAAGAGCAGGATAGCATTTTGCGCCCACATGTTTGAATTTGAGGGTAAAAAGCTCGCTTGTTATACGGGATTCGACGCATCCAGCAGAGCAAAGCAGCGTTCCATTCTTTTCGGCGGCATCCTTCCGCATTGGCGGCGAGTAGAGCGCCACAATCCCATGAATCATTTTTGATCTACATAAGCCAAAGCCCATAGCACTGGCGACGTCTCCGGCATAAATGCAAGGAGGATGTATAGCTGATATAGGATCTTGTGGAACAGGATTTGATTCTGCAAGCGGTTCGGTACGAACGAAGAAATTTGGAACAAAAGGATCAGAACTCGCTGATAAGAAAAGAGAGAAAAACAAAGCAATGTCAAGAGCTCCGTCAATCCGCTTTTCATCGATAGACGAAGCTCTCTCTTTATCATCTCGTACCAGATGCAACAAAGGATGAGTCCTTTCTCGCGAACCACGGGAGCGCCTAGCGCCCAGAGAAGCAAAGCTCATTTTCCTTTCAGGGTAAAGCGGCGCATAAAAAAGGGCTGGCCCATCAAAAGTCCGGTTCCTTCGCGAACGAAGTTCAGAATCAACAAGGGGTCGTAGAACGAAGGGAGTGTACAACTGAACCCCACTTTTTTGGTCGTAACGAAGGGGAGATAGAATGGAGTTCTTCACGAAGTTTGAGACAAAGGAATAAAAAAAAAAACTTTCTCTATGGCCTCCTAGTTTTGATACATTATGGCTTTGCGGGCGACCCCGGTAACAACGAAGGAATCCATAAAAACTTGAGATCCGACACCACGATAAAATACTACCCTCATGATTAGACCATGTTCCTGAGATTTGATAAAAGAAAGGTGCATTAGCGGTTAATACGTTGTAATTGGATAAGTTATTACTAATATGACAGAACGAAAGACCAAGGAAAGAAAGAAGAATACACCAAAATGCAGGTGCTGCACCAAACGCCGGTGGTTCTTTCTTGTTATAAGTGAATGCAACGAAAAGACTCGGAAATAACGAAAAATGAACCAATTCATATATTGACATTGAAATTAGAGGAATAGATCATAGTTCCGAACAGCCCTTAATAGCCTCTGATAAGGAAGACTTTGTCGCATCTCTTCGATACGGATACAGTAACGATCATAGCGATCCCATAAGAAAGGATTTTTTTGATGTATTCGATCCATTACCATTAGGTTCTTCGATTTGTTCAGAAAAGAAACGAGAGACAAGAAAACATCTTTGATTACGATTAAAAGGAACAATCTCAAATAGACCAAGATCCAATTTCGGGTCATTTCTTGGTGAACATAATCTGCCATAATCTCTTCGATCCCTGAATTTATATGCCAGAATAAAGAGAGATTTGGTAGGAAAGTGGAAGAGACTTTTTTGTATATGATAATCAAAGGGAGCAGCAAAGCTGCAGTAATTCTTTGGAAAAGCCCGATTCTCTTTGTCTTCGAGCTTTCATTCCTCAATCCACTGTTTCGTTCCTTCATATACCCCCCCACCAATAGATAGAAACAAATAGGAATAACCGAACCACGTCTACAAAATGCCAGTACCATGCAGCTGCTTCAAAGCCAACGTGATGCTCCTTGGTCAGATGACCGAGATATTGTCGAATACCACATATGATCAAGAAAAGAGTACCTATAATTACATGAAAACCATGAAAGCCAGTTGCTAAGAAAAAGGTAGAACCATAAATACTATCCGAAATAGTGAAGGGTGCTTGAAAATATTCCATTCCTTGAAAGCCAGTGAATACTAGAGCCAGTGAAACGGTAGCTACTAAAGCATAAACTGCTCGTTTTTCCTTCCCCGCGAGTATAGCATGATGAGCCCAAGTTACGGCAGCTCCGGATGAAAGGAGAATAGGGGTATTAAGAAAAGGGATTTCCCAAGGATCTAAAACCCCAATCCCTTTTGGGGGCCAAATACCTCCGATCTCTACCGTAGGTGCCAAAGACGAATGAAAAGAAGCCCAAAAAAAAGCAAAAAGGAACATAACCTCCGATACGATGAACGGAATAAAACCATATCGAAGTCCTAATTGTACGACTTTGGTATGATGTCCTTCCAACGTGGACTCACGTAGAACATCGCGCCACCATACAAACATGGTATATAGGATAAATATGAGGCCCAAACTGAGAAGTGTTGCACCCCCTTGAAATGAGTGCATGTACATCACACCTCCTACGGTGGTTGCCAAAGCTCCGAGTGAACCCGAAATAGGCCATGGACTTGGATCTACCAAATGAAAAAAATGCCTCTGAGATTCAATCATAAACCACTTTTTTTGCCTCGGTTGTATGTAAACCCCCCCTTCACCCACACCCCCTAAAGTGGTAAAGAAGGGCTCTTTGGGGTCACATTTGATTTCTATCTGACAGGACAAACAAACAGGAAGGGGTGGTTCTTTCATTGCATTGATATCAGTCTAACTAGAAAAAGATCTCTCTATTACTTTGACTTTGAGAAGAGAATCGTTGGTTTAACCGACGAACTGCGTGGGAAAATGATCTATCTTTTTAATAAGCTAATAACATCTTTGCACGATTCGGCGCATTGATTTCTCGATGAGGACCATCTGCGATTTCCTCGTAGGAAGCTCAGTACAGCTTTACGGAATGAAGCAGTACGGCTTGACGCAGACTCTTTCTGAGGAAATCATCCGAAAGCCTAAGGGATCCCCGTTGCAAGACTACGCATAGGCCATACTAAAATAAAGAAAAGACTGCATTCTGGAACGATTCCAGAATCATTGGATTCTGAGGGGTGCCCTAAGACCGTAAGATCTTGCAGCTGATCCTGTAAATAGATGCGATCCAGTGAAGGGCCCTCTTCCCTTCCCCTTTTCCTGAGTGAACTCCTACGGCAGAATACAGTAATACTGGTTGAAATTACACAAATGACACATAGACCCAGCATCATTAGTTGGTCTTGTTCAAGCATAAGAGACATAAATAAGATCAATGCGTCTCTGCCCGCTTTTTCACTGTTTTATGGAAAAAAAAAAAGAAGTCGTTTTTTACGCTTCTATCGGCGTTTGAAATTGGGTTAGTGTTCCGCCACAAGTCATTTTTTGATATTGGGAGTTCTTAGATTTATATTGTAAAAAATTCCATTTCTTTGGCGTTTGTCTTATTTCCTGTTCTTCGATTAAAAAACGATGCTTCCTTGGCCGTGTGGAACATGGATTAGCATTATGTCATTCCTACAAGGGATCCCCCATCCAGGATTATAAGAAGTGCTATATGAGGACTTCGAGATCAGATAGAGAATGTTTCTTTCCATTCCTCGTGAGCCACTTATTTCTCCGAAAGAAGAGATCCAAGTTATTTTCCTCCTTTTTCCCAATAAGTCGACAGCCTTACACCATTGGGATACTTCGAATAAACTAGAGTACATATAGGATACACCGGTGCTAAAACCTTTTCTCAAGATATCTTCCAAACTCTTGGGGTCCTTGTTCCGGATCTTGTTCCCCCGGTGTGAAAGCAGTTGATTCCGTAGTTTGAGAATTCTGCTGATCCCAATTACTCCATCTCCATCATTGCATATTGGAATATAGAAAGTAAAGAGGAAAAGGCATGACCAGAAGAATTGTGTAAAATAAGTGAATTTATCCAGTTGAGGCATGATTTATTTTGAAAGAATGATTCCAGACAGAAAGAGAGTCCTTCCTGTACTTTTATTGAAGAAGTATAGAGAGCTTTTGTTGGTTGTTGACCAACGGAAAGTATGGGAGAAAGAAAGAGACACAAACAAAGAAAGAAGGGCGCTAAAGCCCGGCCAGGTCAAGGGGGAACGCCGCTACTATTAATGAACAGATCGTACTTTCTCTGTCGAAAGACTTTTCCTAAGATCTTGCCTTTTCACTTTCATTTTTCTATCCTGTGAAGAAGCAAGACAAATCTCTTTTTCTTTCTATACGAAATTTCGGAAGAGTCTAGCCAACTCGTCTCTGCAATGTGGAGGGGAAGGAATAGCCTTAAAGATAATCAAGGACGATTCCTAATTAATAGAACTCGGGGAAGAGAATGGAAGACCAACCAAGGAGTGAGTGGCGGATTTGGACAGTTCAATCAAAGATTCGAAATGATTAGATGAAGGTCCTAGAAAGGACAAAAACATTTTTTTTATTATCCCATACCATATAAAACTTAGACTGATTTATAACAGATGTTATGAAAGAATTGTAAAGACCGCCCCTGCTGTTCTCAAGTAAGGGAAGGACCCCGAGGGTCTCAATTCTAACCTAATTAAAGGAAAGGCAGAACCATAGCCAAGCCAATCACACATCTCGTTGCTAAGAGGTAGCTGATCGAGGATAGACTTGTGTGAGGCCCGCAGGCACCTTTCTGGTCCATCTCAAATACAAAAAAAGTGGCTCTACAAAGATAGAATCGATTTGGCTACAATTCACTGAGGAGAGCCGATCTGCTAACTTGAAAGAGAAAGATCGCGGGACTGGTTTCCGTTATGCCTTTTCAGCACGGGTCTCGTTGGTTCTTTTCTTTATTCTTCTGCACGGGATCGATCAAAAATTTTTCCCTGACTGGAATTTCTCTCTTCAGCTCCATCTGAGGAAGCTCAATCCCGATCGGTACGGTAGCCGAGAGGTCATTGTTATTTAATTCCTACTTGAATCAAATACGTAGAAAAATGGAAATCTTCCTTTCAACAAATCAGATGAACCAGCTCCATTCTGATCAGTGGGCTGAGATGTCAAAAGCCTAGGACTTGTTCACTATCTTGTGCCGTGCTTCCGGACTTGGCACAGCTCCTTTGATGTCTGTCTGTCCGTTCCGTCATTTATCACAGAACTAGGAAGCCTTTCTCTTTTCTGTTCTGTCTCCCATGAACTGTTCTGTTCGTTAACTCTTTCTAAATGAGGTGTGTGAAGCATATACTCTTTGATCGATACACAAAGGAATGAAAGAGGTGTCCGTGTAACGGGAAAAGAGAAAGGAAGCTTTGAGGCTAGACCCGAATAGGAAGATCAGAAGGATGCCTAGTCTTCGCAATCTGTTGACTTAGTTGATTCTTCTACGCTCTGACTCCTATAGAACTAACCGGGGAGGAGAATTACGTCAAGATGAGTTTAGTCCACTTCCTGAAAAAGAATAGGAATTGGGGACGGCATCAAGTCAAGACCGACCTTTTCCTATTGAGGAAAGATCTCAGCCGAACGAGCTTGACCACGATCACGTTTAGTTGCTCGATCGTGATCTATATATGCGACTTAGTCAATTGCTTCAACTGATGCTCGGCCGCTCTCCCCACGCTACTAAAAGCGTTTAGGTGCTGTGCCTGACTTTTTTGGCCTGTCACTTGGCCATTCGAAGCATCTATTTTAGGATTTTTAGGGACTTGGGCATTCTGTCCAATCACTGGGTTACTCTGGCGAAGGTAGACTCAAGTTATTCGTTTGAGGAGAACCACTATTCTGTACTTGTGTTGGATATCCTAATGGGACACCCTGCCCCCCTTGTTCAAACAAAGGGTTACCCCTCTGGTTAGGGACTTCGAATAAAGGGTTCTCCCTAAGGCTTGGGAATTTATTAGCTAGAGGTACCTAGGGTCCTGTGGGGGTGCCCTAGTGCTAAGGGTCATTCGATTCCTTTCTAAGTCAGATCTCTGGCCTGCATTCGAGGCTACTCTTTGGATCTCGCCAACCAAGGCTTGGTTAGTCTCATTGTGCTTAGAAACTATGGGCTCCTGGGTGACTATGACTTCTCTGGCCACTTGTTTGGCCATCGGTGCCACTGTAGCTGACAAGGACTGGTTTATATCTAAGATAACTCTATCAGCCTCTCGATGTGTCCTTTCGCTAACATAGGTACCAACCTTGTTAACTGTACCAAAGTATGGTTTCACAGTCACGCCTCCATGACTCCTATATTCGTTCAGTTTCTCGTTTATATCTATCGGTCGTCATTTCTTGAATCTGTTTATCGAAGTACTCATTTACGGCCTGGTGATTTCTATCTAACATGGCCAACAATTCTGCTCGAGTGACCAGACCTACTTCATTATCTGCTGGTACTTCCTGATTCGAAGACAGACCTCTGGGTATTTCCAGTGGCTTCGAGGTCCTAATCCCCTACTTGAGACGATGAAGGAATTTCATACATCGTGGAATTTTAGCCAGAACGACGTCGCATCCCTTTAACCCGTACACCTGGGACAACACGTGGCACAATCCTCATTGACTCTTAATAAAAACAGTTTATGGTGTCAACACTTTCACTACTTTTAGCTTGGCTTGACTTGACTACCGTCCTAAAGTTTGAAAAGAAAAAAAACAAGTCAAAGACGAAATCAGGGTATGAAAGCTTCCTCTTTATGTTCGAAACAACAACTTTCTTTTATATAGAAATAGCTTTTGTATATATAGAATTGTTTTCTTTTTTTTTTCCTTCGTTGAGACCGGGAAGGGTAAAATCAATCCAAAAGCATTTGTTAGAAGAGGTGTTTGCTTTGTCACCGCTAAAGCTTGAGGTTTTTCCAAAAGACCACCCCCAAGAGGTTTTTTCTCACAGCTTTTGTCTGCCCGACTTACCGGATTTGGATTTTGCTGTTCGCCCGGGACGATCTCGTTTTAATCGCTCTCGCGCGTATGTTAAGCGTTCATTTTGCGCATTCTTCTGTCTTTCTAGAGCAGTCGTTTGGGTTTCGAGCGGATCGCCGGGTGTTCTATGGCCGATTAGTTGGAGGGGGCAGGGGAATCAAGCTTTTCAAATTGGATCTGCCTGACTCCTTAAAAAAAATGTCCCGTACCAGTCTTTTGCGAAAGCTGGAATCCTTGGTGAGGGATAGGTACGTTTTTGACTTGGTTTCATCGTTTTTAGCAATACCTATTTTGGATAAAAAAGGAAAGGATTGGTCTACTGGGGCTGGGATACCACCCGCTGGGCTTATCACAATGGTCTTACTCAATTTTATGTTAGCCGATTTCGACCGGGAATTTCTAACCGCATACCCCGGTCTTTCTTATTCTCGCTACATTCATGAAGGTTTCGTGTCTTTTCCATTGATGAGTCTCGAAAGCGAGAACGTGTCTTTCGAAGAAGATATTGTTAGTTGCTTGTTTGAGTTGGATCTGGCTGGAGAAATAGTTTCTATTGTACCGGGGAACGCCCCTTCGCCTTGTTATGGAGGTTTAATCTTTATTAGTAGAGATGGTTTAATTCAAGTTGTCGAAAAGGAATAGTATTCATTGTTTAGTTCGTTTGGTAGTCCCTAAGTTTGTTACCCATTCGGTAGTTTCGGACTGATTTTATCAATTCAGTGTTTTTTGTTTCGTCTGATACCAAAATCTCCATGGTTATATTTAGTTCCCGCGGGGTTCAGCCCGTGGTACTAGAAGATTTATCGTTGATTAGCAAGCCAATGCCTTAAGCCACACCCTAATAGCTCAGCGGTAGAACGGTCGTCGCTTAACTGACTGGTCGTAGGTTCAATTCCTACTTAGGGTTTTTTGAATTCAAGAATGAATTCGAAATGAAAGGGAAAACGTACGGCTGGACGGCTTTGCTTGCTTTAATAGTCTTTCTTACCTCTTCATGCAATTGACGAATACGATCAATGGTTGCTTCAGCATCATCACTAACCGGCATTGTAGTTGGTAAAGGAACCAAGTCCAAAATATGATTGGAAACTCCCCCATAGGCTAGCTCAAATGGTACTTTCCCTGTAACGGTGCTGTTGTAAGCAAATTCTGGTTGTGGCAGTGTTCGATCCCAAGTAGCAACATTTTCTCCAGCAAGACAACGCAACAGATTGCCTAAAGTGCGGTTGGTCACCTCTGTTTGACCATCAGTTTGTGAATGACAGGTTGTAAAGTACTTCAATTGGGTTCCCAGCTTCCTCCATAAAGTTCTCCAGAAGTGACTCATAAATTGGATGTCACGATCAGAAACAATAGACTTTAGAAGATGATACTTTAGGGAGAGAAAATCTTTCTTTCTCAGAAAAAAATGTTCCTGTTGATCCGGTAGTAGGGGTCTTCTTTTTTTTGCTGTTACAGAATCCCGTGCTACGGAATGAATCTAGTCACCATCCGATTTAGCTCTTTTAGTATGGACATGGCTTAAGGAAGCAAATGACTCGGGTTCAAGTAGTTCGGCTAAGCCGGCAAGAGAGATGGAGTCACTAAACCCTAACGTTAGATCCATTATCTCACAGAGTGAACGATATTCGGATCAATCATAAAAAATCAAAGTAGGACAGAACTATTAGCTGCGAACAAGTCTGATTTCAGAAGCAGTTCTCTTATCCGCTGTTGTTAGCTCTCGAGGGGGGAAGTGACCGAGGTATGATTGTTGAAGGAAAAAACCCTGCTCTCTTTTTATTTTTTTTTTTTCAGAGGGAAGCGCTAGAATGATCACTATATAGAATCTGATTTCGCGTTTCTTATAACCCCCTCACGAGTCACACTGAAGTTACGACCAAGGAATGACCAACGAGGCCTTGCTGCGCTCAGCGAAGGTTCTCGAGTTCGGGCGCATCTCGTACTTTCGTGAAAAGCCTGAAGTGATCCCCATCTCAGCAGATTACCTTTCCTACCCCTCCAAAAGACTATTCCATTGATTTCGATGCTTATGGCAACACGATCAATCATTCGGCAGCGGACAGCCATTCATTGTCAGAAATTAGTTGAATCCAAGATTCCATTCCTGTGTCTCTTCTATCCCCTTTATCCTATGGGTCGATCTATTTATTGATAATGTTGAAGAATCGATGAAACGACCTTTGTTCCTTACCTTTTCTTGACAAACAGAGCGTAGTCGGCCTTCCTACGCTGACGAATGCCTCCTTGGTTCAGGAACGAACCCACATTTCCTTCGGGGGAGTTCCCGCTGCGGTGCTGTTCCCGGCCTGGCCCTGTCCTTCCTATCTCGCTTGTACCTTCAATCAAAAGAATCGAGGAATAGATATGGCTGGCGGGTTCGGTAGACCGAACACCTTCTGAATCAGCGTGGAGGTGACATGAAGCTCCTTGCCCATTGAGTGAAAGCATCCATCCCAGTCAGAAAGATTCTCCGACCCCACTACCCGCGGGGACTTCCGCCAGCCCCAGGCGGCTACTGATCTTTCGGAGATACGAGAACGAGAGCTCAATTACCTTTGCAGAGGTTAGAAAGTAAATACCATTGAACATGAGTAGACTCAAGGCTACTAACCCTACAACAGTAACACTAATTACGGACTAATCCGTCTTTTATCGCACATACCGCCCTGATGGTACGTCAACATCCTCTTATGCATATGTAATTGAGAGGAACGACCTATTGATTTAACCGGTTCTGTCTTTTAGTAGTAGAACATACCTACCTGTACGTGCTAGACTCAGGTTTAAGCACCTGGCAAAGCAAATAGAAAAAAAAGAATACATATAAAAAAAGAATTCCGCTGCCTTACTGACAATCTTCAATCTAATCAACCCCATCTTCCCCGAGGCCGAGGGGGAGGGGGGACAAGCCGAAGACGACATGCGTGACAAGGTATGGATCCTACCATTCTAGTCATGCCTTTCGGCCTTACGAATGCTCCCGCCACATTCTTCACCCTCATGAACCAAATATTCTACCCATACTTGGACTTGGTGGTCTACTTGGATGATATTGTTGTCTATAGTAATAACTTGGAGGAGCACGTAGAACACTTAAAGACGGGGTTCCGGATGTTAAAGGATAACTCGCTCTGTGTTAATAATGTTATAAGAGGGAGAAGTGTTCCTTTGCCCAACAATCAGTCTCATTCCTTGGGCATTGGATTGGAAGAGGGAAGATCTTGTGCTATCGTATAGTTGATTACTGCTGTATTTAGCCTCTAACTATAAATTGAATAAGGGAAATGAAATTGAATAAGGGAAATTGGCTTCTCTCCTTCCTATTCGATTCCCAATTAAAAAAGACCGTATTCCAGGGAAGCCTTTCTTTCCTATCATTAGCGCCGTTAAAGGAAACAATATGGTAATGGTTTGCTGTGAACAAGAATAGGTTTTTCACCAGTCGATGCTCCTACGCAAGTCTGCTTGTGTCTCGGGTAGGTAAGGTTCAAGTAGTAGTAACGAGCCGGATTTGTTATGTTGTATGATATTCCATCCGTGAGTTAACGAGGAAGAGCGGTGGTCGGATGAACATAATGTCCAAGGAAGGAGAACTGTCCAAGCTTATGAACAAGCTCAATATAGCCAAAGGCAGGTGGGTAAGGGCATTTAGGGTTTCGGGGAAGGGGTTGAAGACTGACCTTGACAACGATGTTTTAGGTGATCCCTGGAACTCAGTCCCAGATATTGAATAGCCTGGAATCCAATTTTCTCTTTTTTTTTTTCAATAGTAGGCGGGAAGGTAGCACCAAAGAGCATCCGGCATAGAGATTGAGCCCTACTGAGGACGGTTGGGTTGGGAAGAGAATAGCATACGAAGATCAAGTAGAGGTAGTAGTTGGATTGTTCGCATGTGTCCTAAAAGGTGCCCCATATGGTTGTTCTTGAATTGAAGCAATGAAAGTCTAACCTTGATCAGTCCCGAGGATACTTCCTATAGTTGTTTACCACTGAAGGGTAAAAAGATTCGAAACTCGCTAAAGATCACTTCCTTCTCACGAATTGGATTCGAACCGACCAATAAAAGGAAAGGCGAACAACCATTCCCTTCCCTAGGCCAAAGAAAGTCCCGCAACTAATCTTGATTAGCTTCTTTTTCTTATGCAAATAGAAAAAGGATGATAGTAGTTTGTTTCTATTCACTTTCTCTCACTTATGTGCTTTGACTAACTTCCTTCTTATTAAAGAGGGAAGAATAGCATTTCTCTACTATACTAATACGTGACCAGCGCGCTTACTTCAACGCAAGAATCGGATATGCGGTGCGAAGGAGGATTCAAAGTAGCAGCTGATATGTGAACAGCTGATCTTCCCTGGAAAAACACTTTGGCTACGATTCGATCTCGAAAGCCCAGACTTCAAAAAAGGCGACTGACTCTTCCACTGCTATATGAACCATCCGCTCCTTTTTCGATTCTGCTTCTATATAAGTGAATAGATTTTTGTGATTCAATCGATTCGATTCTCGTTCTCACCCTCGAGTCAGGAGATACCTTGAGAACAGCGGGAGCAGAATCTTATTAAGAGGAAGACTTTGTCTCGTCCACACCCAGGAAAGAAAAGATCAGATCGGCAACGGCAACAGCAGATAAGACCGCTTATTCCTTGTTCACAACACATGAAACTGCCATTTCGCCTAGCTAGGGTAGACAGAGCTGGAACTTATACAGATTGAAAGGTCGTGTAAAATGGACCAGACTATGCTGTGGGGACTGAGGCTGCCTAAATTGGATCAAAGAGACCCACGTGCCCAGAAGTAGCTGCAAGAACAGGAATGCCAGCGCCTATGGTTGAGTGAACAGGACTTGTTCTCGAAGAACTCAATTGTAAGGCATTTTCTACCTTAGATAGATGCCAGGATAAGGATTCGCAGGAGATATTGAATTAAGAGAGGAAGCAGGACAGACAAGTAAGGCACGAAGAGGCTCCAATCAGGTTTAGGGCTTGAGGTTTACGGTAGCCTTAATCTAAGAGCAGTAGGAGGTTGAATCATATAAAAATAGGCATCGAATGCAAGCTGTGAGGGAGAGAATCACATCTTAGAGCCATTTTTCTTAGGATAGAAAGCGGAGACTGGCATTACTACGACCGAAGATAAGATCAAAGCCTTCCACGGATCACGAACTGGAGTTTTCTAATGAAAGAAATGCGAGAGCAGGCCCTGCAACGTGACTTGGTTTGCTCGGCTGTGGAAGGATCGGGGAACGGAACAGATATGTCGATGGTTGAAAGGCTAGCGCCTAATTCGATTCCACACCAAGGGGTTGACAACCCTAGTACTCCCTTATTAGATAGAGGTATGCTCCTTCTGATCTGAATCCCGAAGACTACTTAGATAGATGTATGTAAATTTCAGGCATAAAATCAAACTGTTTTTCGGTATCATGACCTGGGGCCCGAAGAGCGTGTTCCACCCGCCTTAAAATGAAAAAAAAAAGAACGGCTTTTATTTGAATCTTATCGATGATTTTCTAATTTGAGCTTACGAGCCAACTGCCCCCCTTGTTCGCTTTTACATTTCCTCGGGCTAAGTTCAGCTGTTGAAACTCGGCAAGCTCATTTTCCCGAGGTAGAGTAGAATACACGAGCACTTCTTAATGCTTGCTTGAGACCATTCACCAGGTGACCCCTAGGTTGCAGCAAGGCAGTCCTGATTGAACTAACTAGTTGCTTAGCCAAACTCGTGACATGGTTGATTTACCAATGAACTGTGTGACAACGTTGTGCCTTCCTTGGCAAAATCCGAGGGAAGTGCTATGAGACCACTTTGCTGGGGCTGCCCCCGCTTACTTCACTTCCGTCGGACCTTACCTAATCGATCTGGTTAACCATAGTGAACTACTGGGAGTCAAACTCTCGGAGCATGGGAGCTTGGTATCCAAGCCAAGGTATTAGCGGTTAGACCTAGAATACTGTTAGAAAACTGCTTGCATTAGGGATGGAAATGGGTAGGCTGGGTCGATAGCAAAGTAAACTAGCTTCTTGCTTTGTCCTATTTCTTCCTATCCAACTCCTTGTCTGGGAACTCCACCTTCCACTCCAACGGGATGGACTGATGGAAAGTAAAGGACAGGACCAGAGAAAAGTTGGGAATCAGGACATCAGTTAGACCGGGCATCCGTTACAACTGAGAGCTCAAAGGTAGGATCACTAACATCAGAGGTGAGATCACTAAGAGCGGAGCACATTTTCTTTTTCACCCACATCCGAGCAAATAGCATCACTCCCTTTAACTATGGCTTAAAAGATACCCCAAGAAAGGGCTTACACAAGGTATGTGGACCAAACCTTTCACCTACCTAATCCCTTGGAAGTGAAAGCTGCTGCTTCAACCTGGCCAACGAGAATAGCTCGAGCAACTCCCTTTTTTGCTGCAAGAGAAGAAAAGCACTCTTAACCAGATGATTCCGAGATCCTCTTTCCCGCCTAAGATCCCTAAGGCTGTAATAAATAATAAAAAAGGGTACTGAGATAGACAGGAAATCTCCAGCATAGCCGGAAATAGGCTGACTTGCCTTAAGACTCCAACTAGTTCGCGGGGGATAGAAGTAGGATTGGATAGGCTTCTTTGATTTCCTAAAGGACAGCTTGAAAACTTGTTTCCGGGTAAGCCTCGGGAACTTGGTTGAATAGTACATTTTATTAAGGAATGGAGCTCCAAAGGGGGTGAGTTAATATTAATAGCAGTCAAAATCTTAGTGTTTGGGACTTCTGCTTGTTTGTTGGGAACCCTAATTTTAGAGATATATCGAGCCTAGGAGCAGGCGCGCTCTTGTGTTGATTGCTGTTTATTAAGTTAGTTAAGGTGTGAAGGTTGCTTTTTCTGCGTTAAATATCGTGCGTGGTAGAAGCTTTTTGTTTAGTTGATTCGGAAGCGCTCGTCGTTCTTTTTTCTTTGCCAAGCGGCTTTTAAAAGGCCTCGTATCGTATAAGGGCTAAGAGAAGACGAGAAGGAAGATCACTAATACCAGTTAGCGCTATGGACAGATTCCCAGCCCTCAAAGGGAGGCTTGCCTTTTGAGTTTAAGTTAGATGCTAGCCGTTTGGGCCGGCCTACCAAGACTGGCAAATTTCAAGGACTTGGTACACTGGCTCACTTTCGTGGAAAGCGCTCTCGGATGGCATTATCTATATAACCATTCCATGAGGTGAAAGTTCGAGGGCCGGGTCACTCGAATCCAGTCAGTCTAAAGACTTCCTTAGTTGCTGCGACGGTAATGTCAGTTGCACTTTCATCATGGCGAGAGTGGAAATTAGCTCCGTTTTTGGTCTCCTATCTATAGACGTGTGCTTTCATGTCTGTCGCCGGGCTGATATTTAGGTTTTAGGTTGTGGCTGGCCACCTTTGTAGCTCTTGTATAGTTGTGATCCCCGCATCCCTCTTCGACCTCATTGAATAACGTGTCTCATTTGTTCGTGGAGCGAAAAGAGGATAGTCAGGACAGACTCTGACTCGTACAGCCCACTGGTCCAGGGCATGGAGCATACTATTTTACACCCAGCGGAAATCAGTTAGCCGGCTAGCGCACTTCGGTCACTCAAGGTAGCCCCCTATCGAACGCATCTCTCAGATAGACTTGTTTTTCCCTGTAGGTGTAGTAAAGTAAGTAGTCGGACTAACCTTCGGTTCCCGTAACCAAGTTTTTATTTTTTACTCCTTATGTATTTTTTCTTATTTAATCCAAAATGAAGTGGGGGGCAAAGTGTTACTTTTACTTTTAGCTAAAGGCGAACAGCCGGCATTGCAAGCAAATAGAGAGCCTCCGCCCGTTTGAGTCGTTGCGAGCCGGAAAGCGTACCGCCAGTTTGAGTCGCGAAAGGGCCGCTTGCTTAATTATTCTATTCTATTTTTTTGTCTTTTTTTTATATTTAATAATAGATATAGAAAAAAAGAGTTCTATTATTAATAAATAAGATAAGCATTTTTTTTTTCTCTAATTATTCATTCCTGGTCCTATCGAACCAGATATTGTATAATAAAGTCGCAGGGCGCACAGATTTGAGCAAAACCTGGGAAAAGGAAGAAGCAGATAGAGCAATGGCCTCCCCTTTCTTTCTCTTTTCGTCCGCTCTTCCCGAAGTGAGGGAATTGCATGTAGAGATCCCTAGGGGCTTATAGTTTAATTGGTTGAAACGTACCGCTCATAACGGTGATATTGTAGGTTCGAGCCCTACTAAGCCTACTACCCCTTCTCTTCACCCGAGACAAGGCAGTCGAAGTCCCCGCCACTCTGAAGATCTCAATGACGCGACGGCACCTGGAACGCCAGATATTGAATAGCCTGGAGGAAGGTGTCTCAGGAATAGAATACGCTGTTTTAGTAAAATCAGTGGTGCTGCTTGGATCTTTCCTAATTGTTGGTTTGATAAAATGGAATCAATAGCAATAGGAGAAGGGACAAATGGCACAGAGGGAAGATCAGTCTTAGTTGAATAACATTCAGATTCGGTAATTGTTCCATTATTTGCTCTTGGTCTTATATAAGTAACCGGTGTTGGATAGAAGACTTTTTTAGTTGCCGGTGCTACTGCTTGAGAAGAAGCTACACATTTTTCTTACTCGAGAAATTCCCGAGAGATGAGATTTTTTTTTTTTAAAATGCCACATATTCCTATTTAGGAACTTCACTAAAAGCAGGGGAAAGAAGTGACATCATATATGAAGAAAAAGACTCGAATGCAAGCTCCTATGGAACGGTTTTCAGGTTTGGTGGAATTGAATCAAGAGTACCACAACCAATTGAATCAGGAACCGCCGCTAGAAAGGGAACTGAATCCGATCCTGCTTGACTTGATTTGCCTAGGAGCTCTGGGATGAATACCCGTTCTTAGAGTGATAGTAGCTGTGAAAGTATCCGGTGTGATTGAATCAGTAATCGCTCCTACCCTTGTAAACAATTTTGTAACAGTTCAATCATCCCTTGCTCCCGTAAGCGGTGTCACTGCTTTCACCGAGGGGGGCTCTTTGTGACGCTAACTAGAAATTTTTTAAGAGCTAGAAATAGAATAAGGTAAGACAGATCTTCTCGTAGCAGCTGTAAGCCTTTCCGTTTCCGCGCATATCAGTAACCTTAGCTATTGAATCCGCTCTGAAGCTTGGCACTTATTCCTTTCCTGTTGATAGTGAGTGAAAAAGAGGAATCCGAAAATAGAAGAAGCATCTCATGCCATGGTTCTTTTGAAATCAGAGGCAGCTCTTTAATCTGCTGTGAAAGAATCTGACTCGAGAAAGGACTTGACATGACATCTTAGATTCATTTTCAAACGAAAGGCACATTTTTTTGACTATTTAGGAACTCCATTTCTAAGCGGGAAAGGAAGGTAGCTCTCTTGCTTCAGTCAGGTTTGGATTCAATTGAAGTTTCAACTATGAAAAATGGAGAATTGACACAAGGGCGACGAGCTTGTACGCCTATCCTCGTGAAAATGGAAGTAGCCAAGTTAGGAAAGCCTGTAGCATTGGTTTTCCCCTCCTTGATTTGTTGTTTCCTTTCTTTTATGTAGTGTATGCCTCCAAGCCCGATCTTCTGTCTTATCCCAAAAAGCTCTTCCTGTGGCATTCAACGTAACATTTATTGACAAGACATGCTATGCCCAGGTACCACTCGATGCGATGGAAAGCAGGGATAGAAGCCAAACAAGGTAAGCTAGCGTATATAGTTTCAGTCTGTTCATTTTCTCTTAAAGCAAGCATCGACCCTGACAGTCTTGTTTGAGATGGGTCAGTGGGGACAGTTTGATGAGTCCTTTGTTTATAGTTCACCTTAAACTTTATCAAAAAAGAAAGGATATATAAATCAAACTCTTTAGCTAAGCCGCGGTGATCAATTAATCGAATCCCACAGCAGCAGACATATGATATTTTAGTGAAGAATTGATAAAAGAAAAGTTTAGGACATTTTTTTTATTTACCATGTTGTTAAGCGTTTCGTAAATTGGAATAGAGAAAATCAGGGAAGGGTCTTTCCAAATCACAAATCAGGTTTTGACCTTAACAACCATTACAGGAAGCCAAAGACCATCTCTCTTTTCATTATCAAATAAAAATTTTTAATTAGCACAATTCCTTTGCAAATAGCAAATAAAAAAAGCACTTTTGAAAAAGTCGTCATTCTTCCAATCTTTTAGTTAACAGAACTACTAAATTATACACTTTTCGAGCGGGGGCATTATGCCTATTTTATTTTATCAGATTATTCAATCACTTTCACTGCAATAATGAAATCTGGATTTCTCTTGTTCCATGTGGGTGCGAGTGACTAGATTCCATCCATATAAGGACTCCCCTTTCTACCGGATTCATGGAATACAAAACATAAGAGCTAAGAGGCGAGGCCTAGTGGGATGAAATGACTCGTTTGACTGACTAGAAGAGGGATGATTTCTGCTTCCATTCTATATTATGATTATTGGTCTGGCCTTCCCGTCGGTTGGAGTCATAAGGGCATCATCTAGTCCAATTGCTTTTGAGGGGGCGTAGAAGTGGTGCTAAGCTAAAAGCCTCAGGATTTGAAGTTGAAGTTGCTTTCCGTCTACCTTCCCGTAGAAATCTCTCTTCCTTCTGGCAGCCTTCGAGTGAGTGAAATAGGGTAGTTGCCCAGTCATAAGCAGTGGAAGCCTATGGAGAAGTAAGACATTTAAGGTAAGGAAAGTGGTCATATGTAGGACTCGACTATAGGGTTTGCAGGATTACCAAAAATCAGATTGGAAATATAAATAGAGTATATAGTAGTCCTTTATAGAATCGGGTAAGCAAACATTCCAAAAGGGCCTTCAACGATTTGAGTTTCATGAAGTTTTTTCAAGCAAAGACGAAAGAGCGATAGAAGCATCTTTCCTTGAGTACTTTCTAGGGCCCTTTTTCCGATCATAAGGCCTTTTAGAGGACGAGAGAGGCTAATTTCCCTAAGGCAAAGAACTGATGCCACTTGTCCTGAACAGCTAACTGTTATGTCTTTACCGATGCGCCCCTTTCTTTCTTTCCTAGCCAGTCTCCTCATGGTACGAAGCCTTTTTTCAAAGCCCGAAGGCGGATAAAGAGAGGTCTCCATCCGCTTCAGGCGAATTTTTCACTTTTGATTGTATAGTTTAGTTACCCGTTCCAGCTAGATACAAGTTTTGCAAAGGTTTTTATTCCTCAACCCTCAACGAGTGAAATCGAAGCAAACTCGGCATACTATTCACCGAACATCACAGTGGAAGCCATACGTGGGGCGCAAAGAGCTTGTTCCCTGTCGTGGTGTGAACCCGGGTTTTAGAATACTCAATCAAGGAGCTTGGGAATGGTGTTCAGGTTGATGAGCCGGAACGGAAAGAAGAACGGTACCGTCCAACCCTTTGTATATCGATTGGAAATCAGCGGCTGCAAATGCTATCAGTGGTTCTTCCTTCTTATCTCATCCATCTAGTTGAGTTGCTTGATTCGCCTCCATCTCTAATAGGACTGGACTCAGTTCGGGCAGATCGGAGTCTCATTGAAATGAGTTTTGGCCCACCCACCTCTAAGAGGAGGGAGAAGTTCCCAGCTATAGTCACTGCCATATCCCCTTTTCAATTTGAAAAGCCTCGTCTTGAGATCAGATGCCCTTGCTCGACTAGTAGCAGTCATCGCCTTCCTATCATCTTTTTGATAATTCAACATCCAGTTCATAGAGAACTGCCTACTCCCACCTCGAACGAGAAAGAGATCTAAGGCATCTTAGAATCAAGTCAAGCAGGAATATAGATTCGATGGCCTACCCCTAGCTCTAAATAATCTCTATACTTTGCTATCACAGGAGTACTCTCATTCCCTGCCACCCGCTTCTATAATTGGCTTTTCCTTAAAGGCATCTCAAGAATAAAATCAATCTTTCATGATCCATTCCGGAATTGGATAGAGAATAGTTGGGATATTCCATTCCACTGGGAGGGTGACATCAGAAGTAGGATCGTCGAACGGATAGCAGCATCGCATTGAGAATTGACTCGTCGGATTAACCACTTAGACGGAGAGTTCCCCATATTCCATTTAATTGGCAACTGAAATGGATCTAAACGGATTTCGTGGTACCCCCGGACCGAAGGTTTTTATTCCAAAATGAATTGAAAATCATATCAATGAAAGGCCGAGATGTAGCCTGTGCGGAGCAAGCCGGAACTGGCAACAGATCTTTCAGCGGATCAATCTGTGTTCAACTCCTGCTACTGGGTAAACTCCAAACCAACACTCGGGAAGGGAAGCAAAACTACTTCTTCCTTTTCATTGATTGACTAATGCCCCTCGGACCCTCGGAGATAATCTTTTACCGCTGGATCAGCTGCAGAATCATTCTTCCTATTATAGATCACTGCCATCGCACGAATTTGTTCCAATATCAAGCGGCTTTCCCTTTATAAAAAGCCTTTATAACCCTTTAGTAGATCGTGTATAATAAAGTGATTTTGTTAAAGCATTAGAATTGGATTTGATTCAACCAACAGAGCCAGTTTAAGAAAGAATCTATTTAGAATACAAATAAGATTAAAAAAAAAGGCAGGGCAAACAATGCAATAGCATTTGAAAACGGTGGCCCCCGTCTATAGTAAAAAGGAAATGCGATTCTTTCCAGTTTCTTTTTTTCACACTAATCAAGTTACTTAGTGCTTCCGCTAAGGAAGAAAATCAGTCAATGAAGTCAAGAAGTGGAGTAAAGAAGTACCCTTTAAAAAAAAAGGGAAGAAAGCTGTTCATTCTACAACTCATGAACAGCACTCGCACCGTGCAGTTTACCTTGTGCAGCAAGAGATAGCTGCAGTTATTCAAAAGCAGAAGGAACTTGAAGAGGGGTTTTTGGAGGTAAGCAATGGGAAGAAGAAGAATGTGCGCAGTCGCTTTCAGGCGGGCGCACTAGATCAACCTTAGATCCTAACCCTCGGAGTGGTAAAAATCAAAGAACCTGGTGGGGGTTCACGAAGCTTCTTACCGATGCTTTGTTCCTTATAGCACTGTGGAAAGCTTTCCTTTCATTGGTCTCGGGGGAAGTCTCTGTTATAAGCGGATCTTTCCTTCCTTAGTAAGAGATAGAGAATCCGAACCTTCTCCTTTCACTCTGAAACCTTCTCTTTATTTAGGAGTTCAAAAACCCGGTAGAAGTAGTAAGGACTTTTCTGGGTATGAACTCATGTTACAGAATTAATACGGTCAATCACTTTCCTTACTTAAGAAGCTGTCAGCAAAGGCTACGCACCTTATAAAAGAAGAAAGCACTATCGGCCTTACGTGAACTAATGGGAGCCTTACGAGGGCTAATGCTTGCTAATTGAGGCCTAACGAGTGAACTAGCGTTACCTTACGACTGTTCTGGATCTATTAGTAGTAGTCACATCCTCTCTTCATTCTCTGCTTCCTTTCTCTCGTCTGTGAGAGATACTGGATCTAATTCAGCATCTGCTTTCGTCCCGAACCCCCCGTCCCGAGCTAACTTGAATACCAGGAAGCCTAATCAGCCTTTCGCTCGTCCCTTCTAGCCTTTCATCCATTCATTCTTAAACTGAAACCCTTCCTTTGAGGAAGAGTCTCGCAGTACGCCTATCACCTATCAAGTAAAGAGAGACTCTTTTCTTTGTTACGCCGATGTAGTTGGAGAAGTTTTAGTTGCTTTGACCTTTGAGCCTCTTTCTCCTATCTAGTTCTGTTACATCTCGTGCTAGTAAGCCAGGCTTAATTCGTAATAGAGGAGTAAGCAAACTCTCTTAGGCAATCCAGAGCAAAAGAAAGAGACTTAGGCCTTCCTTCCATACAGTGTAAGATTAAAGAGAGTTATCTGTATTTTAAATAGGTTATAAAACTAGCTTAGGAAGGAGAGTTCACTCTGTAAAAGCATCGATTCTAGGCTGTTCCCAATTGTAGTGTATTTCCTCGAGCTATTGGGGGATCCAGTTTTTAGCCCTCTTTTTTCCTTACAGTTCCAGTTCCTGGGGTAAGATTAAGTGGTAGCGATCCATGTAGTGGCATATGCCTTTACAGATCATGGGGTTATAGCTAACTGTTATCGGAACTTGTTAGTGTGGCTTTCGAACAGCCGGCTAAGGGTTAGGGCAGCTATAGCTGTACCAAGGCAAGGGAAGGCCGGGAAGAGTCAATCTTAGAACAGGAGGAAGGAGATAGGCATCGAATGCTCCTATTGAATGCGGTGCTATTGAATCTAGCGGCGGTTCCTTTTCTCCGAATCAGAGGGGCAGCAATAGTAGAAGGAATTGCATCGGAAGAGGACATCTAATATGCTCTGGGACTGATGACGTTCCTTCTTACAGGGCACGAGATGGGATTGAGCTTTCCTTGGTGGAAGCTCTCTCTGTCGCAATAAGGGCTGCTACTGCTAGGAACGGAGTTGGCTTGTTCACGAATCTCCTGCGTCGACTCTATGCCTTCCCGGCTTGCTTTCTTGGGGAAACTTTTGACCTTGACTCTTTCGGTATCGGTATGCCTTCGATGATTACTGCTTTAATTAATACCTTCTCTTCGGCAAGTTAGGAAGCTAGGTGATTTACAACCACCCTCACTCCTCTCCCTACATTTTTATGCTTTGCTTAGAGAGATTAGCGCATTTGATCAGTTGGGCGGTGAATCAAGGTAGATGGAAGCCTATCCGTGTAGGTCGTCATGGGCCGGCGCTATCTCATCTGTTATTTGCAGATGATTTGATTCTCTTTGCAGAGGTTTCTATTGAGCAAATTAAAACGGTTATGGATTGCCTCAATACTTTTTGTGTCTCGTCGGGTCAAAGAGTTAGTGTAGCTAAGACCCGAATTGATTCTCAAAGAATGTACCCCGGTCTCTGTCCCATGCAATCAGCTTGGAGAGTGGTTTTTCACTTACTCATGACTTGGGTAAATATCTTGGGTATCTTCATAATCGAGTTACAAGGCAAACTTAGAATCACATTGTGGAGAAGGTGAGGCAGCGTTTAGCAGGATGGAAGGTCAATCAGCTTTCACTCGCAGGTCGGATTGCTCTCTTTCAATCGGTGTTATCAGCCCTGCCAACTTATACCATGCAGTCGGCCAAAATTCCAATTGGAACATGTGATTGTGTAAGGGTTTTATTTGGGGCGATTCTAATGATCAGAGAAGGGTCCATCTGATTAACTGGGATCAAATATGTCAACCGAAAATGAATGGTGGGCTGAGGTTGCGGAAGATGTCTGTGAACAATTAGGCCTTCCTCATTAAGTTGGGGTGGGGCATTTTGTCAGAGCCTGACAGTCTTTGGGTTGCTGTTCTACGTAGTAAGTATGTGAAGTCGGACGCTGTAATTCCGGATTTAAAAGCAAAAGCGTCTTCCTAAACCCCCTCTGTGGAAAGGGATTTGTGGCGTATGGCAGAAGGTACTCAAGGGAATTAAATGGGTTGTAGGCAATGGCGAAATAGTCCGCTTGTCCACAAAGCATTGGGTGTGATACCTGAGGCGATGTTGAACAAGACTGTGGCTGAATTTGTTGATGATGTGGGACAGTGGAGGTGGCATGAGTTTGCACACTTGCTGCCAGAGTGTAACAATTTGAGGATAGCTTCTATGATGCCTCCCAACAGATTGGCTCATAGGGATGCTCTTGTTTGGGTCAGAACCTCTAATGGCCGTTTTACAACTAAATCAGCATATGAGCTGCTTGAATCCATCCCTTTATGTAGGAATCACAAAGCTTATCGAATCAGCTAAAAGTTTTCAAGGGGAGGAATCCTCTTAAACGGTAAACGGGGAATGCTACTATTGAGACGGCTGCCGACGAGATTCAGTCCACTCGGGAGGTGGATAGAAGGATAAGAATCGGTCGACCAGTAGCGAAGGAGTTGGGATCCCACCCGGAAGGGGCCAAGGGCAGAAGCTTGCTGGCCAAGATCTTCTTTCCTGAACTAATAGCTCTACGTCTCGAGGTAGGAATCCTATCGAATGCTACTACTTTAAGAAGCCAATCGAGTTCAGGGATAGAAGCCAGCCCTTAACTAGCTACTTCTTTGATGCCTCCCGAGCAGAGGAATGAAATATCCAATCTTGTCGGAAATCAGGGTGGAAGGGCGGATGGTTGTTCGGTTGGTTAATACCTTAAGTAGGAATCAGAAACCCGGGGGACAGAAGGGAAAGAAAGAGAGGCAACTTACTAATAGGGAAAAAGCGGGCGGTAAACAAACTTCCGCAAGAGTGAAATAAACAGAAGGATGAAGTAAGTGCACCAAGGGCCAGTCAACGAGAAAAAGGACCTTCACTCTCGTTTTCTGTCTTCGAGTCTTGGTTCAGTTCGTTCCTCTCTCGCCCTATCTTACTTTACTAATAATAATAAATAATAATAAATAATAAATAATAATAAATAATAAATAATAAAGGAGTTGATCCTACATTCCGTATAGCAAAAAATGTCTGAGGGCATAGAGAACCTTAACAGGGATTCGATATACGAAAGTATGTATACCGTACGAGACAGAGCCAGGGGCGAAAGGTCAACAATTACAGAACGCATTCGGGTAAAGACTATAACGCGCTACCCGGATTCACCTACCTCAACACGCTCGCTCGCTTCTCGAGATACTTGATTGGAACAGAGGGTCGATGTAATCGAGTTACACCACTTCGCTGGAAGAACGGTTTGGTATAATCGCAAGGATTTCAATCAAGATGAGTTAGTTTGAATGCCTGAAAAAAGACTTTAAATAGGTCATGTACAATAAAAATAAAAAAGAAAGGGTAGACTCAATGTCATAGAAATCAAATACATCGGAATCAGCATTTAAAAATCCTCCCCTGAGAACCTCACTCTGATTGTGACTGATTGGTCTGAGCCCCACCTGGACAACTCTCTTCTCCGGATGCTCTTCAAGACCTCCCTTCTCCGGCCTGGACAACCCCACATGCATGAAATGGTTGGATCAACGACGATAGGAGATGGGGAAATAATCATCATTTTAAAATCCCTATAGACTATCGATGCCCTGCCCAAGAGGAGGTGAATACCGGCTGACTTGGACAAGCGTACGATCAGAGTGAGGACGCTACCTTCTTTATCATTAGAATCTGAAACAGATAGATTTGGATTACATCCTGGAACATCGTTAACTTGAATAAAGAAAATCTTTTTAAATAAATAAAATGCTTGGCTTATAAAAAGACTGATATTGGGCGAGGGACTCATACAACTACACTTATGCGGATACGAAGGCTGGTGAGAATGCTACATAGGGAATCCTACTAAAGCACTGGCTTACGCTATCACAAGTAAAGCTCTAACATGCTTACAGAAAGCCCAAGGAATGGAAGCGAGAAAGACTGGAAATACAGATAAGATCTCAACCTAACCTATCCAACGAGTTATTTCACCCCTTGCCTTGGATTAGGCACTCCCACTATATGGGGCTTAGAATGTTACCAGTAACTAGACCTTCTGTGAAGGAAGCTCCTACTAGCTATGCTATATTAAGCACTGTATAGTAAATAGATAAAGGTAGGAATGATAGCAATAAACCTTGAAAGAGTTAGCTCCTTAGATGGAATCACAATCTATGCTGTTCGCAAGGAGAAAAAGAAAAGCTATCAAAGAGAGTCCTCTAAGTCCCGGCGGTATGCTCCTTACGCTCGTTTATTCCTTTAGCTAGTTAGAGCCTTATGAAAGGGAAGCACTTTTCCTAGGACGGGTAGGCAAATACTGGTTATTCATAGGCGACTTATCTTTATCCATATCCAAAAAACTGGGACTGAGACTGCTACAAGAGGGAATGCTCATACCATGGAAAGCGTTAGCCCTATAACCTGGTTTTCTATTGCATAACCTGCCCCTCTTTCAACAAACTTGCTTGCTATCCCAGCGCGTCTATCCTGAGTTTTCGTGTCTAGCTTGCTTGCTCACTTCCATAACTGATCTAACTAGAAATCAAATCTCTAACTGATCCTAGAAAAAGTATGAACCTTACTGGCTTACAGGGCACTCTCCATGGCTAGAAGAGGGAAAGACAAGATTAGGATGAATGGACTTCAAGTATATGGATGGCAACTAGCCCTCTGACTATATATATATGAGTAAGCAAAGACTGGCCCTCGATCGACCTATGATATCATAGAATAATATAGTGTAATATATGGGGCCTGGCATATTACTCCCTTAAGTTAGTTAGGCCCTTTACCTGTTAGCACCGAATCGAAAGCATTCAACCGAACTTCCACGGAAACTTAATGAACTCTTAGGACCGATGGAAGACTGACCAAAAATAAGCATTCAAGAGAGACTTAAAAAGGAGCTTCGACAGGAGTTGACTTATGGACGGAATAGAAGACAAGAAAGGGGAGGAGCCTTTCTATCGTGAACGTGAAATGAGACAGCAATAGAGCGAAGACTTGAAGGCTTAGAGCCAATGGATCACTCACGGACATAGAAATTCCTAACTCATGGGACAGGGCCAGTTAGACCAGCATCCACTGAGGGAAGAAACTCATTCCTTGATGTGAGGCAGGCTTCAGCACTTTCGGCGAGCTCTTATACTCAAGGCTTTAAACTCTTCTCTAGTGCCTATGAGATATAGCTCTATTGGTTACCCCAGAAAGATTATCTTAACATAGTTGTTCCCATAAATTTGTGTAGTGTAAGCCTACCCGTTAGTTATGGGTGACCCTTTCACTTTGGCTTTTCTTTTAGCTGATAGGGTGAATCCATCACAACAATTGCTTTCGGACAGGATCTGATCCAAAAGGTTTGCTGATAACCTAGAGCGTATAGCAAGTTCCCAAACCCATTGAGGATCTACCACACGACCCGAAACATAGCTCATCGAATGCTTCCACCCAGCTGAGCGCTGTTCTACGATTGAGATGTGATTCGCGCCTTATAGCGTTTTTGCCTAACGAAAGAGGCCTTTTCAGAAAGTGTCCTTCTTTCATTTAGATTTAGTAGATGGAGCTTAAGCCGAGTTCCTCTCTCTCTTATCTTCAATCCTAAGTTAGTTGCCTAGCTAGGTTCTCGATGTTGAGATTGTTCTTTTTGTTTGTGACCTAGTTGCTGATTGTCTCTTCTCCCTAAAGGAGAATGCCCTCCATCTCGTCGGGAAAAAGAGAGGCAGGTGCTGCTCTCTGAATCTGAAGCTGAAAACGCTCTTGTGTATGTCACAAGGAAGGTGGTCAAGGGCTGACTACCTCGCCACTTGGTAACTTGGTAGTTGAGTCCTTTTGTGCCCTCGCTACTTATTATTAGTTATTAGTAGTCGGGTCCTTTCACCTCGATAGAGAACTTAACGATCCCGGGACTCATAGCTTCGATAGCTGCTAGCCGCCCTTCAGGTCAGAGCTAGGACTACGATAGCTGCTCTCATGACCGAGAGGATTGGATACGTACGAGAGAACCTTGCGCCTCAAGGCCAGTCGCTTTCTGGTAGAGATGTGGAATTAGAATTAGGAAGGGCTAAAATGGAGAGGTTCTCGAGTCATTCTATCTCTTAACTTAAGAATAAGACGTGGTTTCTATCTCACTCTTACTCTTGCATAGGCATAGTCACCCTTGCATTTCGATAATCAAATTCAAGGAAAGGGATGCCATTATTTAAATTAAAAAAAAAAAGGCACACTTCTATTTTATCGCCTGTTCCCCCTTTCTCTAATAAGCTGTTTAGGAAACTGGAATTCCTTTAGTAAGATAGCTCATGAGTGATCCAACCAGTTCCTGATTTCAGGAGTTTATGAGTGCATGAGTCAAGGTGCGCTTCTCTTCCAATCGAATATATTCGATTAAAGCCAAGAGGAGAAGTATACCAGTTTGATGTTTCAAAGAAGTAGGTGGTTGTTAACCACCGAAGTCTAGTTGATGTTATTGATTAACTGTCCATCAATCTCATTCTATGCCATATTCTTTCTACTATTGAAAAAACCTCCTATTCCGCGTAAGGCACCTAGTCGCAAACAAGCCATTCTAGAGATTCATGGTCTCAAACAAAGTGCTTCTCGAACATTCAATAGTACCCTCTTTCTGTGGCAGTCGAACTAACAACCTTTTATGATTCACTATTCCGAAAGGCTAAAGGGCTACGCTAAACCTTACGTAAAAACCTTACCTTACGACAGCTTTGAGAGCAGATGGAGCATCCTCTTATGGGCATGTCTTCGATGCTATACTAGTGAAATCAGTTCCTTGACACCAATAGTTCAGTCGTAAGGTGGCAAAAAGGTTGTTTTCAAGGGTAGCGGGTAAGCAGGAAATCCCCTAGATAGAATCTCGGATCTTGCCGACACGCTAATTAGAAGGCCCTTTGCTATCAATAAGAAGGAAGAGCGGGATGCGGCATTACTAGTGCCAACTGGAATGGAATAGGAGGACTGATAATACCACATTCCCCTTTGTTCTGATTCTGGTCCGTAAAGAAAGCGAGAACGTAGAGTGTAAGGAAGGAAAGTGACTTATAAGAGGTGCCTAGCAAGGTAGCCCAATAGTATAGATCCCCTAGCTAGCTCTCGCAGCTACGCCTCCATTCATTTAGCCTCTTGATTTAGGAGTTTTTGACTTGAATACTGATAGAAAGACCTTTTGAATAAGAATAAGCTAATAAGAGATTTTTTTGATTGATGCCGCAAATCGTCTGCAATTAACAGCTAACTCTCATTGATGCAACGAATCCGAGGTAACTAGTTAGTAAGGCTTACCAATTGATTACCAAATCGTCGGTCGTCTCTTTCCGAGAATCGGCTGTTGCAAGATCCGCTGCTCAGTCATCAACACCTCGAAAAGTCCTCCAAGCCGGTCTCAATACCAATGTCATCGGTCAGTCAGTCCAATCGCTTCTTTCTTTTTAGCTGTCCGGCATAAAAACTAAAGAATGAGATCTAGATTATCCCTTAGGGAACTTTATAGGTAATCCTTTTCTTCTCTTCCTAGTCGCATGGTACGGTCTTATTCCTCTTATTCCGGTTTGTTCCTTATTCGCCCTTTATAATAAAATAGAATATCAGGTTCTGTGACTGAGGAGGTCTTTTCTTTGGCTCTATATGGGGAAAAGAAGATCGAAAGCCGTTGAATAATTTCACTTCCCTTTCAAAAGTAGCTTATTGGGATTGATTTCCTATTGCTTGTCTTCTGTAGCAGCTACAGTAGGAGAAAAATGCCGACGTTCCCAAGGGCACGAAAGAGGGATATTCCTTCCTCTTCTTTAGCCCAGCCGGGTTTCCGGGTATATACATATACACGACGACATCGTGCCCTAAGGCAAGGAATGCCCTATTAGGCGCTATGTCCTTTCATGCAGTGCGAGTTAGGTTTCATTTTTCCGGACGCAAGAAGGAATAGAACATAATTCCGAAGCTTTGGTAGCGAAATCTTAGTGCGGAGCTCTACCTTCTTTACTGTTTTGCCTCCTCTAAAGGGAAGGTTCTTTATCATTGACCATTCATTCTGTAACGTTCATAAAGCCCTTCCTCCTCCTGTTTAGGAAGAGAGAGCAGC